>PVJX010004275.1:0-96791 GCA_004027295.1 Dolichotis patagonum
GAGGAGGAGGAGGAAGAGGAGGAGGAGGAGGAGGAGGAGGAAAACAAGCAAGAGCTCTCACAGGAAAGCACAAACCAGCGTCCAGCTCAAGGAACCCTTCTTCGAGGGACACATGCACTTGAGGACCACACGTCCACGGGCCCAGACGCTGGACACCTCCTTTCCAGTTCTCACTGAGATGATGGTCTTTGCTCTCCATTCTGTTGATACAGTGATGGTGTGCGAACTGATTTTTGAGTGGATTTTTAAAAGATGGGGGTATCGGTATGTTGCCCAGGTTGGGCTCAAACCTGGGATCCTCTTGCCTCAGCCCCCTGTAGCTGGGAGTATGGGTGCATGTGCCACCTGGCTGGCAATGATTTTTGAGTATTAAACCACCTTTGCATCCTGGGGTAAATTCTGATTGGTCGTGGTGTGTGACCCTCATCAGATGTCGCTGGGTTTTTCTCGTGATGCTCTGTTAAGGCTCCACCCACAACCGTCCTCACGGAGGAGACTGGCTTTCCTCTCGGTGTACCCTGTATGGCCGTGGCATCGAGGTAATGCTGGCCTGGCGGAATGGCCGAGGCAGTGCGTGCTCCTCTCGGGAAAGACTGCAGGATCCGATGTATTTCTTTTGTCAGCACCGGCATCGAGGCTACCCGGGGCTGGACTTCTCTCTGTGAGAAGACCCCCAGGCGTTCATTTCTGCTGTAAATCTGTCCAGACTTCCTAGTTCTTGTTGAGTCAGTTTTCGTTTTGTGTCTTTCTAGGAAGGTGGGCAAACTTTGTTCATCGCACTCTAATCATGCAGGGTCTCTATTTAAACTTAGCTCACTGTCTGCGAAGTCCACCCACAGGTAGCATGCAGGGCCCTTCACCGCCCTGAGCAATCCGTAGCATTTGTGTCCCCCATTCTACTAACACTTGCCACTTCTCGGGGGGCCTCGCCTTCCACGAGTGCCCAAGCTGCTCAAATGGGTCACATGTGAGTGTCTACGTGGGTACGACCTGCACGCTCCCGGTTAGAGCCAGCGCAGGTGGCCAGATCGCAGGTAGCTCGGCGATTATCTGTGGAACAGCCAGGGCGGGTTCCCAGCCGGCTGTGGAACTCTACGCTCCGCCAGCGGAGCCTGACAGCTCCAGCTCCCCTGGTCCTTGCCAATATGGTCATTATTGTTTCGATTTTAGACATTTTAGTGGGTGTGGCTTTGATTTGTGTTTCCCGCGTGAGCATGATGTCAAGCACTTTTTCATGTACTAGTGATTCTGTATTTTCTTTGGGAAAATGTCTATTTAGATCTTTTGCTGCTTTTCAACTGGGTTATTATTGGTTCACAATTGTTCCTTTTAGAACAATTTTTTATTAGCACGTATCTGTCATACACAATGCTCACATTCATAAGGAGTTTGTACCTGTGTATATCTTAATTCTTTTCTTCCCATTCCCCTCTCCCCTTCAACTCTTCCCCAGCCCTGCATTTATAGGGGATGTTTTCATTGTTTTTCCTTCTATTCTTTGTGGTTGTTCTTTACATACTGTAGATGTAACTTCACCATCGCCCATGGAACCCGCAGATGCCTTCTGTGATTCTGTGAATCAACCTTTCATGTGCTTCACGGTGTTCTGTGAAGCACGTGCCCTCGGACTGTGACGAGGCCCAGTGTGTCTTACCTGTGCTTTCTTTTGCTGTCAACTTTAAAATCCGAGGTCACAAAGATTTAGCCCTTTCTTTTGCATCCCACAACTGTGTGTTGGGAAAACTCCTCTTTCCCTTCGTGCTCCGGCTGGAAATCAGCGCATCGTGGAGGTTATTTCTGCGCTTTCCACTCATCGCACTTGTGTGTACCTCACACCTTACCTCAGTGCCACACTGGCTGGGCCGCTGGCCCTTCGCAGTAAGTCCTGAAGGCAGGAAGTGCAAGGCCTCCGACCTTCTCGAGAGTTTTGGCTGTTTGGCGGATAGGAGCACACTGCAGATGACACACAGTCAGGTCGTGGCTTCTGCCCCGGTCAAAGTCTCTTTTAGGTGGCCTAGACCCCGTGTTGAAGGGAGCACTGGTGTGACGGGTGCGGCGTCACGGTGTTTACTCCTGTTCCACCTGCTGTGATGGGCTCCATCCCTGTGTTTTCTTCACTTTTGCTGACACTTGTGGTTCCAACTGAACATTTTATGATAGCACTTTTCTCCTTTTTGTGTTGCAATTATACTTCTATTTTAAACTTTTCCTTTAGTGGTTGCCCTAGAGTTTGGGATCCACTTATGATTAACCCCAGTCCACGGTCACGTAACGCCGTTCCCGCCTCACGTGCAGTTCAAGTTCCTCACAGCAGCCACACGGGCTCACTCCCGCCCTCTCCCTGCATCGATGCCGTCATCGGGCCAGTGTGTGCTCCGGTCGTCGACCCCTTCCGTTCTCCAATGGCTGCTCTCAATTCTCAGGCTGTAAACGGAAACATCTGGTTGCTCTTATGACCAGTTCCTGTTGCCTGATGTCCCCGGCATTGGATCAGTTTTTCCTGTTTCTTTGTGCATCTCGCAATTTTGTTGGTACCTGAACATTTCTTCTAATACACTGTATTACCTGTGGGAGCTGGTCCTTGTTATCTAGAGGACTCGGGCTTGAATTTGCTGTTTAAACATGACCAGATCGGGTCAGGGTTGTGGCGCAGCGGCACAGTGCCTGCCTGGCAAGTGCAAGGTCCTGAGTAGGATTCCCAACCCCAAAGCAAAAATAAAAACAAAGATAATGACCAAAAAAAAAAAAAAAGAGAGAGAGAGACCAGATCATGTGTTAGGGATGTGTACCTTCTCCCCGGGATGAACCCAATCATTATGTGCGGGCAATGTGCGCTAGAAGAATTTGTACAATTAAAAGAAGAATGCAAATCTGCAAGTTTTCCTTGTCTAGAAGATAGAATGACATCTCCGCCCACCCATTACCCAACCAGACCGCACCCGCCAGTCCCAGGTCGCGTCTGCCCTGAGTCCTGCTATTGCCTCCCCTGTGCTCTGCCATTGTCATCAGCGCCATGGGACACAAGTGTCACGCAGACTGAAGCAAATCAGTCCGTGTGGGCTCCTTTGGAAGGACAGCTCTCAAGGTCACTGACTGAGACCTGTCCTCTCCCCATAGGCACCCCCTCTCAGCTGTGCCTCCCCTGCAACATCTAGTCAGTGTGTCCCTCTGGCAGGGAGCCCGCTGGTCCCCTGCTCCCATCCCCTACCCACCCAAGGTCCTGGGGTGGCCTCAGGCAGGAGCTTCTCTGGACTCTGTCACTGAGGCAGTCTGTTCCCCCAGCGTGAAATGTTTGTGCTGTGATGCTCCCAGGAGAAGCCTCCAGGCCACAGGTGTGGAGCTGGTGGCAGGGACAGTGCCACTCCTCTGGGTGATGCCCTGCTCTGGGAGCCAGGTGCTGGGCTGGCCTCTCCCAGCATGAACCCAGCCCCCAACGAGCCTGGGGAGGGGAGCCCCAGGTCCTCAGCAATGTTGACCCAAGGCGGAGCTGTGGGCCACGGCAGGGCTGGGCAGTCTCAGCAACAGGTGGCCGGGCCGGGTACTGGGGCCCGATGGCGCCTTGGAGAGCAGGGAGGCTGGTTCTGGGTTCAGGTAGGGCCAGCTCGAGGGCTTCAGTGTCCGTCCGTGAAGAACACTTCTCTGCTGTTCACCCTCGGCCTCACTGCCGGACTTTATTAGCCTACCTTTGCAGTATGTGATGAGGACGTTCGTCACGAGGTATCGGGATGCGCACATAGCACCCCATCCAGAGCCTGTGAATGGGGTGCAAGGCGTTTAAAATGACTTTCACTGAGGACTGGGTCACCAGAGCTCCTGTGACCAGCACATCAGAAGCAGAACCCCTGAAGTATACCTTCAAAATGTAAGAAGCAAGCCGGGCGTGGTGGTGCGTGCCTATGATCACAGCGCTCCGGAAGCCGAGGCAGGAAGATCCCTGTGTTTGAGACCAGCGTAGGCTACATAGTGAGACCCTGTTTCACAAAACCAAAAACAATGACACTTGGCCTGTCTTTGCCCATCTCGCTTTTATGACCACCCCACCACCTCCCTGCATTTTCCTGTCATCTGTGTCCACGAGGCAGCATGTAAAAGCTTCCCGTCCCTGCCCCACAGAGGAGCCACCCTTCCACACCGGGCCTGTCAATGGGATCACCCTAACACAGGCCACTCGCCCGGGGTCCTGTCCTTACAGACCGTGTGTCTGCACGCGAAGGGCCCGTGTCCCCCCACACTGTACTCGGAAGAGCTGAGATTACCCAGCTGCCTTCTTTCACCTTGTCCCTGACCTGATTCTCTTCAAATCTTGTCAGTTTCCTGAGGGACACGCGCTTAGGAAGTGACCGCACTCCTTTGGGTGCCGTCACCACTGTAGCTTCAGACTCTGCTCCTGCAGCAGGCAGCTTTGGCCGGACAAGTCCGGTCCTCCTGTCTGTCTCTGTGTGCCGTCGCCCGCAGGGACCTCCCGCACCCATCGTCCCCTGCCCCCCTCCAGCGCCATGGCCCGCCTCTGGGTTCTCCAGGGTCCCTGCAACACCTCCCCTCCCCTTTGGAGCCGTTCTCACTGTCTGATTTGGAATGCAGTGTGATGGGTGGGCCTGCGGCGAGCCAGGTGAGCTGAGGGCTGCCCCTTGGTTTTCTCCCTCCCCTGCTGGGGACTCACGGCAGCCTGGAGTGCAGGGTTAACTACAGGTCACCTTGGCATGCCCAGCCGACCTGGGTCAGCGTGGTTCCGGGTGTGGAAGGCCCACCTGAGGACTGAAGGCCCACAAGAGAACCGGGAGGATGGTGCTGCTGATCTCCAGAAGTTCGTCACACTGGCTTCCTGGTTAGAGCTCGGCGTTCCCATCGCTGCAGCAGCTCGGTCCTCACTGTCGCCCAGGATGGCTGCAGTTCTGTAAGCCGAGCCCTGCTCCTATTTCAGGCGTTGCTTCCTGGCTCCAGTGCAGATCCTTCACCCCGCTGGCACACTTGCTAGCTCCCACCACTGACCTTTCGGTCTTTCCAGTGCGGATTCTTGATACGGATTTGCATAGGACATTATCGTGGGCTCTAGGTCTTCAGCTGGACTTGTGCAGGACACTGCTGTGGGACCCAGGTCCTCAGCTGGATTCTCTGGGTGTCTAGTGAGTGGACAGATTTCCTGTACTCTTCTGCATTTGACTCTTTGGGTATTATAATATAATCCTACAAACCCCATGTCCTGTATTAAATCTTTTCCCTTGCAAACCCTGACTACAACACCTGGACCCAGCAACGCAGCACCAGAGCCTTGTGGACACAATCCACGTCCTTCATCTCTCCCCTTGGAGTCCGTCTACTGAGTGACTTGCACACCCACTTCTGTGTGCTCCCTGCCTGCTGTGACCACCCTGGAGCCGGTAGCCATGGCACCCTCCCCCGTCCCCTGCCCAAAGGAGGCATGGCAGCAGACGTGCCACTCTCTGTACCCCGCCCCCCAGGACAGCAGGGCGGGCACCGCGCTCCGCCGTGGAGTATCTCCCTGGCAGGGCCGGGAAAGCAGCCAGCAGGCAGAGGCACTGAATGGAGCCACCTGCTCCTGGGTGCCACCCTTGCCACTACTGCCCGGGGAAGACTGGTCAGGAAGAAGGGCAAAGCAGATAGGCTGTACTTCAGTTATGCAGGGGACACCTTTCCTTCTTGCTCAGGCTAGTTCGAGCTGCATTTTTATCAAGTGCTCCAGAGACTCTCAGCCACCACCGACAAAGCACGCTCAGGGCGGTGAGAGGTCACCTCAGCTCGGTTCAACGTATTCGGAAGAAGAACTTCCCAAATTCTGGCATTTCATTACTTGTGACATCCTGCAGCCCACCAGGCTGCAGTCCAAGGGGCCAGTGACCAAATTTAGTCTTGATGCTATTCTATTTCCAGGAAGGTCCCTAAAACAGGAGCTGAACAAATGACTGGTCAGGGCACGCAGAAGGGGAGCGTGCAGTGACCACGCACCCGGCCGCCACGTTGTAAGCGGGGCCTGAATCCGTCACAGTCCTGCTTCTTCATGTGGAGAGGCGAAAGCACACCGCGCTCTGCCTGTGCCAAACGCGGTGTCTGCGCCCCACCACACTCAAGCAGAGCCTTGGTACGAACCAAGTGCTCCCTAGAGCACAGCGCCAGCCCCAGGCAGGGCTGCCTCCTGGTAAAGCATTTGGGATGCTTGGCACGGCTTCTGCTCGGACAGAACAGGCCGCCTTTCCTCCGGGGTGCTGGTCTGCTCATTTAAGGAGTGGCGGTTCTCTGCTTATCAAGTGCTTCTCCCTATGTTTTCCAGCAGAGATGGGGAACTTTTGGGGCCAAATTTTTAAATTTCCAAGTCTCCGAGAACACTGCCATGAGGAGAGGTTATGCTTTATTCACGGATCTGCAGAAAAACAATCTGTGTGGCTGTTTACAGACGTGCAGTAGGTTTATCTAAGAGACACCAACACGATGCCCTTCTAGCCACTCCTTTATTTGAACAATTCTCTACCACAGAGGGGAACACTGCATTAGTGACACACGTACCAAGTACCACATCCGACAACGACAGATTCGGAGCCTATGTGCCATCAGACGTCTCGGTTTTTATCTAGCACAAGTGGCATCCGTGGAAAGCCCTATCTCCGGGGCTTCTGCAGAGAGGAGGTGAGTCATTAACGTACGCTAACGAAGGTCAGGCTCTGGGCCAGTCCCGCCCTCACCTCTGGGCTGCCTCCTGCTCCCCAGCACTTGGCTGCTTCACCCGGGAACTTCGCAGATCACTAGGGGGACCACAGTTCTCCGTCCACATCCGCCGAGAACAAATACTGGAAAAACTGCAGTGTTCAGTCTCATTACAGTTAAAAGGTATGTCCACTTCACAGTACATTAATAAATAAGGTAATAAATAAATACAGGATGTCTAATGGCAGGACTTCTGTGCAACTGTTAGAGCAATTTAAATTTCCAAGAATGCCAAAGAGGTAATGTTACTCCAAGACTTCACAAAAATACATAACTAGAAATCATAAGTTACAACCTACATAGCCACATTTAAAGGAAAACTCACCAGGTTTGGAACAGCGTCATGGCTTAGGCGCTACAGAGAGGCTAAAATCCCAGCACACTCACAGGAAGATGTCTGAGAGCGCGGACTCTGGCACCCATGACATGTGCTGCCCTGTCCAGCATCGAGGACCAGAACACGCCGATTTCAACTTTAAACATCTTTCAAACATTTCAAGTAATCTTACAACACCAAAAAAACTTGTTCATTTTCAGACATTTTATGAATAGTATCTATTAAGTTAAACTAACATTTGTAGCTAGACCAAATTTACAAAATAAGAAATGTACAAAATGCATTTTGGAAGATAGTTTACATTGCACTTTTCGGTTTTGATTAACTGACCAATCTACTGAATTCCAGGGTAATCTGTTCCGCTCTGGGTGACATGATGGATTGTAATTTACAGCACTCTTTTCCTGTCTGTCCTCTTTTACAGTGTAACACCCTTTAAGAAGGCTTTAACAGAACACCCACGGGAAGGTTTAGTGGGAGCCTCTAGCTGCATTAAGAAAGGGCTGGTGGAAAATGAGGCGTCCAGGCGTCCACATGGCTGAGACCGTGCTCACGGCGACGCAGCCTCACCAGCTTGGGGCTCTCTGGGTGGTGGCACTGGCTCCGGCCATGTTTGCAAATGACAAGAACAGATAGCCAAGGCGGCTGGGAGAGGAGGTAGCGCAGGCAGAGGAAGAGGAGCGGCCCAGCAGTTCTAGTGGAGATGTAAGGCGGCTGGAGTGGGGAGGGACCAGGGGAGGCGACTTGATGGCACCTGAGAACCAGCTGCGCTCATCCTGAAAGAAGCCATGGCGACACGCGTCCCTGACATGCACACCTGAGCTCCTGGCACATTTGCTAACACACACACGTGTCTACACCACGTGGGCCCATCACGCCTGGGACCACATCTGCTCACACCTGGGGTATACATGTATGTCCTCATGCACCCTGGCACGCCAGTGCTTGAGGTCCTGTTCCCTGACACTGTGCACACCCATGGACACATGCACGTGGCCTGTCCACACCTGCCCTGAGGTCTCTGACCAGGGAGGGTGGCCTGAGCTCACCTGTGGCTCTGCAGGGCGTGAGTGAGGACAGTGGCCTGCAGCTTCGGTCACTGTGCACCAAGCTCAGGGCTCCTGGGACAGAAGACTGCAAAGCGACCTCGGCAGGCCCATCGGACTGCGATGCTGACAAGGACAAAGGCACTCCTGCCTCTCTGGGGCGGTGAGGCGGGGAGCTGACCTCGGAAGGAGCACAGCACCTGACACAACTGTGACGGCTACACTACTCACGGCCACCAGGGGGCGCCGGGCGCTGTTTTCTGATTTACTCTAGGCCTCAACTGTACCGAGACTGACTGTACCCCCAGTGTCCCCCGAGGGTGTGTGCATGCGTGTCAGTGAATGTGTGTGTGTGGGGGCACGCACACTGTGTAAGGGCCCCTCAAGAGGGCTGCAGGGCCCATTTCCCCAGGTCACAGGAAGTGGTTTCTTACTATCATCCCAATGCCGAGAAACTCGGCGAGTCTCCCCGCCATCCCTCTCCTCGACCTGCATCAAGCACCACTGCCCCGTAAAGTGCAAATTCTCAATCACCTCTGGGATGAAGGCACAATGAAGCCAGGCGCCCAAAGTGACACAGACCTCAGGTTGCATCTGAAGAAGGCAGCGTCAGGCACTCGGGGGAGAAGCATGAGGTTCCCCTCTGGGGGCCATGTTCCCCACCCATTCTTCCCCGTCTTGCGAAGGCACATGGCGCCTGTGCCGAGGGCAGTGGGTGGCAAGGGTGTCGGGAGGGGTGGGAGGCAAAGAGCTGTGCCTCGGTGTGAAGGCCTGCGTTCAGTCCCTGGCACCCAGGAGAAAGTCTTCCTGTGCTCTGCCCTGTGTGCCAGAGAAGACTAAGCTCTCATGTCAAAGATGTGGCTGTGAAGAGAGAGTGGTGAGTGCATGCGCAAAGGCAGCTGCCATGGGACCCTTCGGCCTCCTTCCAGGCAGGCGGTATGCTGAAGATGAAGTGGAAGTGTGGAGAGCGGGGCCCAAGCTGGGGTGCAGCAGGCTGCAAGTGGGCAAAAGAGCAAAGGTGGGGCAGGCCCCATCCTGGCCAGAACACCTCCAGTGCCCAGGCTCGAGCACACTGCCAGCAAGTGAACAGTCACTGGCTGGGTCCCAGGGTTCTGGGATGGAAGGCATCTCGCCACCACTAGGCATTTTCAGGCAACTGGGAGAAGCTACTTCTTAACCCTAACTGGAGCTCTGGGGAGGCCTTGGGAGGTGCAGCCTTGGACAGCAGACATGTCGCCCCCCACCCGGAATGGAAGCAATGGCGTGGGGCAGCCCGGACAGTGACCCTGGAACTGGGCAGCAGGAAGCCCGAAGACAGAGATGAGGTTCTGCAGTGCAGGTGCCTCAAGACACGGATCACAGGGAACGAGGAACAGGGCTGCGACCACAGTGGGGGCTCAGGGGGACCCTGCCAAGGGGGAAGGCTCAGGACACCGCCAGCCCCACCACACAGGGTGAGCAGGGCACTGTGGAGGGTGGCAGGCACAGGGGCAGCCTCTGCCACACCCCCATCTGTGCTCTTGGACTGACAGTTAGAAGAGGCCCTGCTCAGAGGGTCCGTGACAACGAGGGAAGGAGAGGGGTCTAAGTGAACGAGCGTCTAGTGCCAATCAACCCAAGCGTGGCCTCGGAGGAGAGCAGGGCACGGTGTGATGGAATTAGGTCAGGTGCAGCAGGGCTTTCCAAACCAAGTGCCTGAGCCGTGAACACCGACACAGGCCGTGGCTACATAATGTGCGGCACTGTCTCGGGAACAGGCGGGGCTGCGCACTGGTCTCCCGTGGGGGGCGACTGGGCTCCGCTCTTCAGGACCCGAGCGGGGGTCACAGAAGGGACCTCCGAAATCAGCTGTCCACTCTTCTTATCTTTTGAAAGGAGACTGCGGCTCAAATAAGTTCACAGGCAGCATTTATCTTTTAATAACAATTTTTATCGCTGACTTGAAACTATTTGGCTTTCATAAGTAATATCGCATGTATTTTAGTAAGATGTCATTTTGATAAGCTAACAGTTAAATTATAGAAACCTATGATTGTATTTTAGAGCTAGAATTTCTAATGAAAGCTAATGACTTGATTTTGCACAACCCGAAGTAGTTACTGTAAAAGATTTCTGGGTAAAACGAAGAATATGTTTGTTTAGAATTTCAGAATGAAAATATAGAACCTGGGTTGAAGGGAGGGGTGGGGGTTGGGGAAAGAAGAATCAAGACATATTATGTACAGGCACAAATTCCTTATGAATATGATCATTATGTATATCTGAAATGTACTGATGAAATTAATTAAAAAATCTGGACCTTACTGAACCAAATCCTCAGTAAAATTCAACAATCTTTTAGCTTGTAAGTTTTAAGATATTTCTAACATGATGCTTCTTAAAGTACCTAATGGCATCTGAGAACATTTATAGACATTTCTGAACTTTAAAAAACTGAATTATAACTATTTATTATACACCTTCTTTGCATAATTTATAGTATAATCAAAGTTTCAAGACCTGAATTATGAATATTCTGATAATTCTTTTTAGATAATGTCTGAGATTAATTCTTAATAAATTAAGAAGAAGAAAGAAACCTGTCAAGGTTGAAAATATGCACTGTAAGAATCAGAGCTAGGAACTAAAATAAGTTACTTCACAGAACACTACCCCTGAAGCGATATCCAGCCAGGGAAAATTATCACACCCATCAAAGTAACACATCTCAAATAAATAATGACATCAGCATTACCACCTTGTCTAATCTTACGCCTAGGTATCAAGCATTCTCTCATCTCTACATGACTCCCCAGTGTCTGCTACTTCTGCAGGTGAATCTGTGGATATTTGCATAAAATCCAGTTAAAACTCTGACTGAATTGTAAGCAGATGTAAGAGAAGCTTATTGTTGTAGAACTACAAATATCGTTTACATTTAAGGAGAAGGTATGTAGCAGCAATTTCAGATGCTCAGTGAGCTACAGTACAAGTGGGCCCCTCTGCTGTATAGCAAGCCAACGTTCTTTCAGTAGCTCTGTGTCACAGGGACAGAAATGAGGATGTTTCTTGACAAGTTACTTTACATACTGCCAGTTTATTTCTTTGATCCAGTTTGACAGTACCGACATACTGATTCCTAAACTGATATGTATTCAGTGGCCATTTTTTTCTTTTCTGTTTCATGCAGAGGTTCTTTGTTGGGGTCTTCCTAACGAGAGCTCCTGTGTGTGTGTGTGTGTGTGTGCATATATATATGTAGTTTATGTTTTTATACTACTTAAATGCAGTGCTAAGGATTTAAAATAAACGCTGGCAGGTGAAAATGCGTTTTGCTCCCTCCTTTTCTCTCCTTTCTTCCCTCCCTGCCATCATTCAGCTGCACGGGAACTCAGAACGTCTGGCGGACCGAGGATACGTGTTGCTCTCAGCGTGACACAGCATACAGAACCCATCTTTCTATTCGAGATGACGCGTGCATTCCAGGGGGATTTCCGGTTACCTTCTTGTTTGAGAGCTAAGCAGTACTTTTGCTTTAGGAAGGTGTCTTCAGTGGCTCGCTAGAAGTAAGTTCTCATCTAGGCAATAACACACTGTCCGTCCACACCTGCCCGCTCGCCGCTCTCAGACCCGTGAGATGAATCCCAGGCCCAGGCTGGCGGGGATCTGGATGGTCTCCAGGGCGAGGGAGGATGGGTTGAAGGGAAAGGTGACAGGAAAGATGTGTTTAGCATCCATGAGCAGCTGAGGGGAGTCTTTCCTGTCTCGTAAACGCATCTGAGAAGATGAAAAAAGAAGGGGGGCATCAGTTCTTCAAATCTGTAAGACTTCCACCAGACTGCTACCAAAATATCCTCAACTGATGAGGGCTACTTATCTTTGTTTCCAAATCACTTCACTGACTGAATAAACTATTACCAAAGAAGTTACTGTACTGTGACTACGATAACATAACACATGATAGAAATACACAGTCCTCCACTAGCGGCTCCATTCCGAATACTGTGTCGAGCAAGGTGTGACGCCCCCGCCTGTCACCCTACTCAGGGGCTGCTTGCAGCAGGAGTGTCACAGATTCAAAGCCAGCCTGTGCAGCCTGTGCCAGACCCTGTCTCAGAATAGAGTGAACTGGAAAGGGGCGCAGGCCTGGACTGCAGCTCGGAGGTAAGGTGCCTGCTTAGCACATGCAGGGACCTGGGCTCGAGCCCCCGCACAGCCGGAGAAGCAGGACTGTGCTGCCGGTGGGCCAGAGCGCGCGGACTGGAGTGCTTACCTCGTGGCCACTCACCTGTATGGTTCGGATAAACGCCACGGAGACCCTCTCCTCAAACTCGTTAACCGGGGTGTACAGATTCAACACTTTGACGATCTGTGAGAGAAGAGATGAGAGAGTTTTGGTTGTGTTGTCAAAAACACCCCGGGACTTCGATCCTGGGAAGCTAAAGGGTGCAGTTTGCAGTCCTGCTCGGGAGGGCGGGCTCGGGGCAGGGGAGGTGATGGGCACCTTCGCCTCTGGTGCCGCATCTTTACGAGACACCTATTAGCAGAGTATGTGCACATGATTTTAAGAAGCAACAGATGTTTACTAAGACTGTAATAAGTCCCTGACTTATGAATGAGTCCCACCGGGGAGAACTGTTCGTAAATCACATTTGTTCCTAAGTCAACAAAGCGAGTCTTGCGTGGCATACTCGTGACAGTTCGGGATGCGAATGTTCCTGAGTCAGAGACTCACTGTGCGACACGACAGGCAGAAGTGCGGGCTCCGGAGCAGCCTGTGCGCTGCGTCGGGACCCTGTGGGGGGCTGTGCTCTGGCTCAGCCTACATCCCAGGAACACGGCTCTTGGGATGAGTATCGTGCAGGGGAGGGCAATGTCACTGTACGCTATGCTACAACTCGCTCCGTCCATGCAAAATACATCTGGCATAGTCACAGTAACAGAATTATAGATTTCTTTTGGTCTTTTTAAAAATCATACTTTTACAAAAGATAAATTATTATAAATGACATAACAAAAAGGCTCTCTAAAATTAAACAATTAATTAGAGGGTAAGAAGATCATTTAAGTTGTCAAATTAATTTCTTTTGTGTAATTGTCACATGTCTTTTCTGGGGGAAAACAAACCACTTTCTGTGTGAAGCAGAGAGATACTTCATTTCCAAGGTATTCTCTAAAGCTGTGTCATCCAATACACTGGAGGTCACTAGTCGATTTTAAGACTGTGACCACTTAAATGACACTGAAAATGAAACACTGAATGACTGCAGGACAAGGCTGACGTACAGGCACGAAAACAGCAAGGGCCAGAAAGATGGCGTGAGAAAGCAGGCCAGCGGGCCAGGCCTGTGAGGGACAAGCTACAGGGACCAGTCCCTCAGAGGCCACTTGCCAAGAGACTGGACTGCAGGCCTACCCTACTCCAGGAAATACGAGGTTGCTGAAAAAATTCAGTGAATGTGTAAATTAAAAAAAAATTACAACAATAGACGCATTGTCATTAATCCCTCAAAATCGTCCCCTCAGCTCGAACACACCAATTTCATCCTTCTTTCCCACTTCCTGAAGCTGTTCTGGAAGTCCTGCTTCCTGAGTAGCTTTAGTTGTGCTGTGGTGGCCGCTTTGATGTCCTGATTCGATTCAAAATGTTGACCTTTTGTGGTCAGTGTGACTTTGGGGAAGAAGGTGCACAGTGCCAGACCCGGTGAATAAGGGGATGGGGACACGGCGTCATGTTTTTACGAGCTGCCTTTCCGCTGGACGGCGCTCGGCAGCAGCATCTGCCATATTTTTGGTAATGTCTTGTAGACATTCAGGAAAGACAACTTCAGAGCTGTTTCAGGATGTGGCAGGAATGATGGGCCAGGTGTGTTCAAAGCAAAAGGGAGGGTTTTGCAGGGAACGGAAAGGTTTCTCTCACTGTGATCCATGTTTAGAATCCAAGCACTGTCTATTCTGACTGCCCCTCCTCCGGGCTTACAGCGCTGCAGTGTGGGGGATGGTCCACAGGGTCGGGTGTCCCTGGTGGGCCCCTGTTCTCCCAGCTGGGGACCTCTCAAGACCACTCTTCAGCAGTGTGATTCTCCACTACTCTAACGTGATAAGACTCCAACTATTTACTGACTGAGTTTTATGATACGGGTCACAATCTGAGATTCTGGTTATAAGTGATGATATCAAGCAAGCTGAAGAGTCAACGCAGAAAATAAGCACAAAGAAACTGGCATGTTTGCGCCGATGCTACTCTCACAGGGTTGGGCTCCCCTCTTCTGCTTCCTGAATTGCACGCTCAGTGTGATGCCAGCGGTCCCCTCAGCGCTCCTGCTAGTCCTCTGCCATAGACTGTTCTGGAAGCTTTACAATAGAGTCTGCCAGGTGCATCTTTGTCTTCCCTACTCAACTGGAAGCTCCTTGAAGGCAGAGATTTTTCATTATTTACTGAACACTGCCCCCAGCAACAAGCATGGAGATGGGCTCCCAGAGAGTCACTTCTAGAACTGAAGGAACACGAATTATCTGCTTTAAGAGCGCAGTCTTAAAGGGTCATTCCACTACCAAAGGAAAACCACGCACCACACCACAGGCACAACACCGCCTGCACACTAACTGCAGATCTCCATGACTCGCACTGACTTCTACTCACTTCTGGGAAGACTTCCCTCACTCAAGACCTGGGTAGACACGTCTTGTCTGTCACAGAGGAAGTCAGGTCACCAGAGACCTCCTGAGCCCTCTGGAGCACCATGGTGGTGACGACACTGGGCTGACGGGCAGGCGCCTTACCTGGGCAGTGGTGAGCGCGTTGCACATGGAACAGATGGCTTCCGCATCGTCGTCCGTCTTCTTTTTCACCTGCAGGAGCTGAGCAGCCTGGATGAGCGGCTCCAGGGTTTCTTTGGCCCCGCTGTTCATCAGATTCTTGTCACGGAGCCATTCTTCCAGTTGACTGACATTGTATCTGTGACAGAGACAGACACGGGGTGGGGGCAGAGGGAGAATGCAAATTTGATGAGCAATGTCATAAACATCTGCATTTTGTGTGAGTGGCCTTGTCAGTTAAAATGACAGGTAGCATTTTTCTTTGATTTTCTTAAGCCTACTCAGCTGTGCTTAGAAATGTGTCATTATAAATAGTCATGAGGTTAATAATCACAATTATGTAAGACTGACAGAATTTAACAGGAGATGACAATGAATTCCTTCCAGCAGAAGTTCTCAGACTTGCTAAAACCAATCACATCATAAACGAAATCTGTGCTTCCTGGGCAGCTCACAGACACACTTGCTAGCATTTCTCATAATTTCAGGGTGAGGCCTACGAATCCTTTAGCCGTCTCCTCACAGCGAGCCCCAGACCCAGTAACTGTCCCAGTCCCTTTAACCGTCAGCTTGCTGGGTGGAGAGACCTGGAAAGGGGGCTGAATCCCGCCCGGGGTGCTGCACTCGTCACTGGTAACCTGCTGGTGCTCACGGCAGACTGTGCAGCTAAGAGACAGGACCACCTGGAGGGTCCACCTCGAAGGTGCTGTGAGGTGAGCAGCTTTATCCCCCCAGGGCCTTCTGCCATGGTGTTCCTGCCTTGGAGCTGACCGACCACGGAGAGAAACTCCTGAAACGCTGGGCCAAATACCCCTCTCCTCCTTTAAGCTGAGGGTGTCAGATCTGATAAAGAAATGCAGTGACCAGGTCCCCATGGACACCTGTGCTCCAGCCTCTTTAACAAGGGCCAGGGTGAAAGACGGCAGCCTGAGGAGGCCCAGGGACAGATGGGAGGATCGTTGGCAGGACAAAGCGCCAGTGTACCCAGATGTTAAGGTGTCAGGAGGTGGCTAGTCAGGTGACAGCGGGTCACAAACTCAGATTAAGCTAACTGGAGAATCGGAGCTCAGCCCCAGGCAAACAGGAGGCCTTCTGACACTGCAGGGCAGCAGCCCGCTGCCTAAGGAAGGCCTTACCTTAGCTAACCACAAGCCCACAGATCAGAAAGGGAAATGTGAAAAGAGCACTGGTGTCCTGAAGGTGAGTCACTAAATACTTGTAGCAAATCACCTCCCTCCTGCTCTGAACATTCGAGGTGTTTTAAAGTAAGTATCTGCCCCAAGCCCCCAGCTCGATTACAGTGAGGTTATGCTAAAGGACAGCTGGATATAAAATTGAGCACAATTTTCCTTTTTCTCCCCTGGTTCTAGGAATCGAACTAAGGACCTGTGCCTGGCAGGTGGGCTCTGTACCACTCAGCTAAACCCTGGCCTCTACAGTTTTTTTTTAACAACACAGCAGGGGCACATTTAAGTGGTATAAAACATCTACTGGGTCTGTACCTCTTTCCTTAGGTACAAAAAGGTATTTTGTACAGCGTGTTTCCAAGAGCAGTCACGCATTGCAAGTCTTCGCTGCCCTGTGCCATTTTCCTACTGCAGGGTGACACACAGGCGGAAGCAGCATCCCAGCCCTGTACCCTCGTGCCCTGCACGGCCAGGACTCGGCCGCGCCTTCCCCGCCGTCCTGGGGCCGCCCACCTGATCTGCATGCCTTTGCTCCAGGAGCACATGTCCTTCCGCAGCAGGAGGTTGTTGAGCGTGACGGCCCCGACGATGTAGAACATCTGCTTGGCCACCTGCTTGATGAGCTCGGGGTCCATGCCGTGCTGGCACATGACTGAGTGGAAGGAGTTGAGCTGCCGCAGGATGGAGTCCAGCGTGTAGGTGCCCTCATCGGCGATGCTGGAGGTGCGCTTCCGCAGCCCCGTGGGCTTCACGCCGGACACGCCCTGGATGGTCTCGTGCTCCAGCATGCCTGAGACTGCAGGGAGTGAGCCGTTAGCAGACGGCCAGGAAGCCCGTCTGTGAGCACACACGCAGGCCAGGACCAGGAGTCGGGGAAGGAAAGGGCTTCCCCTGAGGGAGCTCTGGATTGACCCGTAAATAGGGACTTGACCTGACATTACGTCTCTTACGCCATATTTTGTAACCTAAGAGCCAGTGGCTTCCTGATAGCACAGACACACACTGCCTGGGTGGGGTTTTGAGAGGTATCACAGTTAAGGCAAGCATTCTCCATACCTGACTTCCAGGACAGACACACAAGAAAGAAAGAAGGGCAGGGGTGGTGCCTGGGGGTCGAGCACTGTACATCCAGAGGAAGGGGACCTGGGGAGCAAGCTGGTGTGGGGCTGGAGATGGCGCCTCCCCCCACCTGGCCCCAATGCACATGCTGAGCCCCCTAACTGTGGCCGAGGAGCACCCGCAATGCCAGTGCAACCTGGTGTGCCTTTACATCAGCTGTGCAAACCCTGGCTTCCCCTGACCTCCAAGTGTCGCAGACATCTGCCCTTGTCAGATGGCCACTGGCGGGGAATCCAGGAATACCCCAGAGCCACACTGCGCTCTACCCAGGGAGATCCAGGCAGATGGGGTAGCAGCAGAGGTGGCACTGGCCCAAGCCCTTCCCTGGCCTCTGTGTTAGTTCCTGTGCTTCGGCTGACCCAGGTAGCCCTAAATTCCTGACCTTAATGGGCAAGAGAAGAAACCACTGCTGTCTTGCAGGGATTCCTCAGTATTGTGTCTCTCGCTGCTTAACTGGGCCCACGAAAGAAAGGAACACTGTGTCCTGAGGCAGAATAATGAAGCACTTTGGGGAAAGAGAGGCTGGCTGGTGGCAGCTCTAAGAGCCTGCTCAGAATTTGCCTGAGGACACCAGTGTTGGTAACTTGAAAAAAAAGTTTTTAAAAAGTTCAACACATTCAAATTAGCAGCCTGGGCTGGGGATTCAGCTCAGTGGCACAGAACCTGCCTAGCAAGCAATGAGGTGTTGAGTTCAATTCCCGGCACCAAAACAAAACAAAACAAAAACATTAGCAGCCTTTAATGAGCACACGGCTCCTAATTCCTACTCACAGTGCCCCATGCCAAAGGAACAGTCAGTGGACACAGAAAAGAAGCCCCAGGACGAGGGCAAATACAGAGACAGCTGTCTGAGGAACGTGAGGAGGGACATGTGTGCACACACACACCACACAGCCAAGGGGAGACCCTGCTTTACCCCAAACCATGCTGCGTATCTCCAGGAGCTGCACAACGCATCCCCGGTGACCATCCACAGCCAAGGAGCCCGCCCAAGCAGAGCACAGCCTCCCCCCGTCCTCGGCCTCCCCTGGCCTCTCCGATGGCCCACTCAGGAGACCCAGTCCAAAGCTCAGAGTGGTTTTAGAAACCGGGCAGGTATAAGCTGACCCATCTCAAGAGGTGGGAGCGGGGCGGGCTCTGTGGTCTCTGGCACACGAGAGCAGCGATGTTCTGCGCACCAGGTAGGCGTGGCCAGGGCTCCAGGGCTCCTGGCTCATCGCAGGCCTGCATCTCCCTCCCGCTTTACCACCTCCGTGGGCACACAGGCCGCAGGCAGGGCCTTACCGATCATGGGCTGCAGGATGTTCTCCAGCACCCGCACGAGCTGCTGGTAGATCTGGATGGCCAGGTCGCTCAGCACCTGCCGGTACTCTGCCAGGTCGAAGTTGGTGAGGCAGTGCTCATTCTGGCGGGAAGTGTTATGCTTCATGAAGCCCTGGAAAACAGGGAATGCTGACACTGAGAAAGAACTACTGCACTACAAGACGCAGTGCCGTGCAGGAGCCCAGCTTTGCACGCGCTCATCCCGTCAGTCTTGCCGCTCTCTGCAGTGGCTCTGGAGTCCTCCTGAGTGTCTTCAGTGGGGCTGTCCTGGCTGCCTGGAGGAACTGAATCATCTCAAAACATTTCCTTTCACTTTGACTTCGGAAAAAGCCAGTAGTTGCAGGGTGTCAGATCCAGTGAATAAGGTGGAGGAAGACACACCACAGTGGTTTTGACAGGAACCGCCATAAAATGGTTGACAAACCAGGTGTGACCAACAACTACAGTGAAAGTTTAAATAACCTCGATCACAGTGAAAGACACACTGCCATGAATGCCCTCATTTCCTCTCCCTTCCCTCGAATACACTTAGCTCACTGCTCTTGGTGATGCGTCGTCTACTGTAACAAGCCGTGAATATTTACACACGCACCACGTCTCTTCATCACCCCACAGAGCAGAGGCAGCGTCTCCTGTCTGTCCCGAGCGCCCACAGTGGCGGGAAAGTACCCTAACGCTACTGTGCTGCAGCTGCACCTGTCACTCCCCTTCCCAAGCCAGGTCACTGACAAACCTGGCAAACGCGCTGGAGCCTTTCCAATAGTAATGTCAACAAAACAAGTTGCGGGGATTTAAGAAAACGGAAAAAGGAATGTGTCTGCTATGAAGCAGCAGATCAGTGGCAAACAGGACAGTACTGAAAGGAGTAACCTGCTAAACCCAGTCCTGTTCATGAACACTGCACCAAGGACATATCTGACCTCCTTGAAAGAGGGCACTTGCTACGGAGACTGCTAAATAAACAAGATGCTTCCCTTCATCACACCGGCGACCACACTGATGTCTGGTCCTCCAGTCTGAGGTAAGAATGGCCTCCAGGAGGTGCTGTCCAGGCAGGTGCGCCCTCCAGTCCTGGCCCCAGCTGATGGGTGCAACTGCTAACTCTCCAGATTCTGCCCTCAGTCAGGCACCTGCTTCTCTGCACGATGTCAGCGACATGGTCTCCGGCAGGGACAATGAGGACAGAGCGACTGTCCACAGTTCATGCTGGCCTTTCTGAGATTCTGCTCTGCTCGGGTGCCAGGCTCGTCCCCCTTTCTCTGTCACCTGAAGGACAGTCCTCTCCCTCTGCTGTCAGCAGGGGCCCACAGGTGGGCAGGCATGGGGGTGTGGGCTGGGCCACTGCCCATGATCGTGCAGGGGAGTCGGTCAGTGAGCCTCCCTGAGCTCCAGGAGTAACACTGGGTTTTAATTCCTACCACACTGGGCCTTTGTGAAATTAAATCATGTAATGTACCTAATGTACAATGAGCTAGACATAGTCCTTAACAAACAGTAACTATTAGTATTTTCTAAAATTTTAAGATATGTTGATGTGTACCAAATAACTGCATTACACACAAAAGCAACAGAGATTTTAGGACACATCAAAAGACGCATGACCTTTATACTTATGTCTCATCTTTGATGTGCTGTGGCAAGTCAAAACTAATTTTCTTTAAATAGTAACATATCCCAATATTACATCACAGTCCTTTTCAATGCACGAACGAAAAGTCCC
Organism: Dolichotis patagonum; assembly: GCA_004027295.1. Lineage (NCBI taxonomy): Eukaryota > Metazoa > Chordata > Mammalia > Rodentia > Caviidae > Dolichotis > Dolichotis patagonum. The sequence continues at coordinate 20,248 of PVJX010004275.1, forward strand.
ATCTGAGGTAACTATTCACTGATTAATGCTGCCTATTTTACTTTTGCTGTGTTTTCTTATAAACTCTAAGAGAGTCGAAATGTCACCATTCCTCAGTTCACTGTTTGGCAGGTAAGAAACACCAAACAAAACACTGAACTAAGTGACTTCTGAATTTGGGTTTTGAAATTAACACTAGGGTATGCCGCCCCCCAGTTCTGGGGATTGAACCCAAGGGCCTCCCATATATTGGATCCTCCTGTCTCAGCCTCCTGAGTAGATGGGATTATAGGCATGCACCACTGGACCCATCAACGAATGGTTAAAACATTTTGTGCTTTTAAATTTTTCTTTAAAAAGGTCAGGAAGAGAGCAGCATGCTGGTTTTATAATCAAGATTTTCTCACCTCTTCTCCACTGTACTGCTTCAAACAGTGCAAAAATCGGCATGTGTTAGAGAGCCAGAAGGAGACAGTTTCAAAATCATCGCCTCTTTTCTGAAAGAGAGAACAAGTCTAAATTTGTCTTTTCCACAGGGAAATAGCAACCTGAAAAAAACCCTGCACAGATGCCTAAAGGCCACTTCCGCCAGTTACTATCATGCTCTGTTCCAGGAATAAAACCGTGCCTCACTGCCGGCTCCACGAGTGCAGACCTGCGGCCCAGCGCACTGTCTGTGCATCGCGCCGGACAGCTGCAGAGCAGCGCCACCCAGCTGCGCTGACCCAGTGCCCTTGGTACAGAACAGAGCTCATCCACGGCAGACCCAGACTCGGTTCTCCGGCGGTTGGTTAATGAAGGGAGTCAGAAGAAGCACGAAAGAAGTAACATGCAAAGTGACTCTGGAGCACTCGGGCCCAACCAACACTAAGTCTGCCGGCTCCAGGTAGAGAAAGCCTCTGGGTGAGAAGTGAGAGGGGCCTGGGCACCTCCCTGAGCTGCACCCATGGGGCAGCTGCTGGCTCCTCACCAGGCTGGGCCACAGAGCAAGGAGGAGGACCAACTGCGCCCAAAGACATGGAGCTGGAATGACACTCAGGACGTCACTCATTTGCAAATAAACACAGATCTGTTAGGATACAGGAAGTCACGGAAGAAGACGCTGTGATACGTATTTTAATACGGACAGGGGCCTCACGAGCTTCTCCCCTGCCTGGCGCTCCACACGCTCAGGACTCTACTATTCCCTCATAGCAGATGCGGGGCTCTCAGGAGCTGCTCAAGAATCCCACTGTGGCCTCCTCGTGGTGGCTCTGTGCAGCAGGGTCCAGGAGCAGGACACACAGGGAGACTGCTGCAGAGACGCATCTGTCTAGATCGGCACAACTTCCCACGTTAAATAAGCACGAATAGAACCAAAACCTTTACACGTGGGAGGGTATTTCTGTATAAAGATTGTAAGAAACTTCGGAGGATAATAAATCTAATTCAGTGTTCTTAGCTGAGACAGGACAGCTGAGTTGAGGACCTCATGTTACCATAAGGTAAATCGTTCTACGGCCCGAGAGCAGGTTTGATTAAAAATCATCTAACCCTCTGCGAAGACCTGGATTGTAACTGGGCCACGCTGACACAGACCAGCGGGGCAGACCCGAGGCAATGCCCAATGCCAGCCACAGGCTGGCCCAGGGCAGAGTCACTGCAGCAGCTGCTAGAGAAGCCAAACTGCAGAGACCCTTGGGACAGCCTCTGGAAAGCGTGTCACTGCACCTATGCTGAAGAAGTACCAGGAGACCCAGCACTGAAAACAATTAGTAGGCAAAGCCAATGTAAACCCAAGGAGAAGACTGCACGCCACAATAATTCAGTATCTGTTCCCATCATCGGGCTCCTGCCTCCGCCAAGCACTTTCATACACACTAACTATGATTTCCTTCCACATGGACCCCTAGGCTGCCTGCCCCATACCCGCTAAACCAAGATGCCCTGTTCACTGCAAAAGAAAAGACTCACTCACTTCTTTAGAAACTTTACAATTCAGGGTTGAATGCCAACTCTACTCAGGAAGTTACTGGAATGAGTTTGCCAACATAATATTTTTACAATGAACAAACTGTATTTGGCCAAAATTAATGAATCAGTTGGTTCTGACTGCTTCACAGAGAAAACAAGATGAACTCAAAGCTATTTGCAGCCTTTGCTTTATTAGGTAAAAAGGTTCTATGAGCTAAAATCATGGATTTTCCTATTATCCTGTTACAGGTTTATTATGCTGTTTCAGGACCTATGTGAAAAAGTGAGGAAAAGCAAAACAGGGATGCAAAACAAACACACTTCAATTCAAAATGGGGATAAGAAAAAGGGTACACATGAACTTAAAAAGGGATCAGGAGTACTGTGTTTAATACCTACTCCTTTAATTTACTCCACAACTAATCTTTAAACAATATGGTGAGATAACTGGTCAAACTAGATAAATGCCTTTTTTAAAAAAAATTATTTTGCAATACTGGGGACTGATGCCAGGGCCTTTGCACTGAGATAGGTCCCAGCTGGTCCTTTTAAATTTATCATGAGACAGGGTTTTGCTAGATGGCTTCAGGTTGTGCTGGAACTTGTGACCCTGCTATATCGGCCTCCTGCAGTGCCAGGATTAAAGGTGTGTACCACCAGGCCCATCTGATAAATACTTTCTTACAATTAAGATTAAAGAAAAAACTTTTATCTTTTTTGTCTGTGTAGGAGTTTTGACTAAAGTAGCAAAACTTACAGTCTAACTGCTATGTAGCACTGCTATGTCAAAAATGAAATAAAGCTAAGTTCCAAAGACAGTCACCAATGTTTGAAATTTAAGCCTCCAGAAGCTCCGTGCTCCGGCAAGCACCGCAGGACGCACCTGCACGGAGGAAGGGATGAGGAGTTAGTGCCATGGGCGCAGGGTCCCGAGGTGAAGGCGAGACGGCTCTGCAGATGGACAGTGCTGAGGCTGCACAGCGCCGTATGCTGTGTCCTGCACTGTACACTTAAACTGGTGAACATGGGGGAGTGCATGCTGTGTGTATTTTACCACAGTTTCAAAGTTCACGAAAGACTGTGGCTGTGAGAGTGCAATGGGTCTGTTCCGGGCTCTTCATCAGAAGCCCCCCCCGCCCCCCAGCAGGCAATCAGGAGGCAGAAGCCCTGGAGCGTGCCGCCCGGCCTGCGTGCGCACCCAGCAGGGCTGTGCCTCCCTGTCACCAGGCGCTGTACAGGTGACTTGGGTGGCGGAGCTGCGTGGGCTTTCTGCTCAGTTACGCAACGCTGCTGCCCTTCTGAGCCTCACCCTGACACACATCTGTGCTTCTCACGTGGAAGCAGGCAGCTAGGAAACAGAGACCATGGGTGAGTCAGACAGCACCATCTCAGCGCTTTCCCACGGGGCTTTCACACACGGAGCCCCGTGTCACTGAGCACCCTGTCCCGTACACATGGTCCCCACTAACTCAGTGCCACGTAAAACCTTCAAGCAGACTATTTTTGTCCAGGAAGAAGTTTAACTTACTCCACATGAAACGCAATAGTGTCAAATTAATTTTGATCTCTGTCCAGCCTGAGGCCTGCTTTAAAAGAAGGCATCTAGCCAGGCGGCCAGAGGGTGTCCTCGGTGGAAGTCCTCAGGGAAGACCGGAAAGTGCTGGTAGCTGGCAACTGGTGGGGTTTGCGGAAGACAGTGCCTCCGTGCTGCGTCCTCCCCAGGCCTCTGAGCGGGACGCTGCCGCCCGAGAACTGACCTTCAGCACCTTTTTGATGCTGTTGATGGTGGACGTGAGCAGCGACCTCACTTTCTGATCGTCGTTCAGGTAGTCAGCGTGCCGAACGCACATGAACAGGATGTAGGCCGGCAGTCCGGGAATCAAGTTGACCGCCACGCCACGAGGCTTCAGTTCTGGAAAAGCAAAAGCAAACCTGCATAAGCCTGGAAGGATTCGCGGGTTGGCCTGTGAGATGAAGCACGGGTGGTCACACACACAGCTTTAACAGCGGACTCAGAGGGACCCTGTCCTCGGGGACCCTGTGGAATGCGGGATTGCTGCTCCTGCCCTGGCTATTCTTCAAATCCCATGTACCCCTGAGGTACGGCTCTGAGCCGCTCCACGTCACACTCCAGATTGCTCACATAACCTCCTCTTCCTCAGCTCCCCTTCCCTTAGACAGCAGCAGCTCCGGCCTCCCAGTTGCTCAGGTTATAAAGCTCTTCATCTCTTTGGCCCTTTCTCACTTGTTCATTTGTTTTCTGAAACAAGGCCTCACTGTAAACCAGGCTTGAACCTGTGATCCTCCTGCCTCAGCCCCCTCAGCGCTTGGGATCAGAGCGGTGCAGCACTGTGTCCACCTTTGACCCCTTGCTTTGCTCATACTGCACACCTAATCCATCAGTGGCTCTACCTACAAAATACATCCCAGTCCAGCCACTTCTTCCTGCAGTTTCTTGATACCACCCCATCCAAGGTGGTACCCTTGACGCACCCTAACTGCCGGGGACGCATTTCCCACACTGTAAAAGAGCACAACGCTCCTTTACGACAATAGGGTCAGACCACGTCATTCTTGTTTGTCATTCTTGAGAAGCAGCTCCTCATCCCACGCATCCACAATACCCCAAGCCCGCAGGGTGCAACCTGTGCCCTGGCCTGGCTCCCTTCACCACCCAGCCCCCTCTGCTCTAGCTGTGCAGCTGTGCAGCAGGTGGCTCGGTGTCAGGCGTGTGCTCCGGGGGCCGGTGGACATCAGATGCTCTTTCCGGAGACAGCGCCACAGCTCGCTCTCTACTTCCTTTGGTCTCTGTCTCAAGATCATCTATCACATCGTTTTCTGATGATTTCATATAAATCAATATACCTGCCTTCACTCTTTACCCTTTTTACCCAAAACTGAACCAGTGGCTCCCTAACATTTTTGCCAAGTGAAGCTCCTCTGCACCATCCTCAGTGCTAACTCTAACACTGTGAACCTGGAGGCGTTAAAGCGGGTGTGACTGGCAGCCACGCTGCTGCCACCTGGCACCGGGGGACACTGTGGGAGAGGCGTTAGGCATTTCAGTTCACGGCTCTTGGGGGTGTGCAGTCTTCCCTAAAAGCCCCCTCGTGGAGCCGCAGGGTCACCCCCAGCCTGACACCCCTTGAACCTGCTGCATTACCCCTTCTCATCTGCCCCCTTCTTCCCTTCCTTTGCTGGGGTCTTTCCTGGAAGAGCACTAGTCCTGGCTGCCCCTACTTCCTGGGGATCTGGGCTGCCAGAGGCAAAGCTTCCCAGGGGATTCCGACACAGCAGGCTGAGCAGGCCTGGCTTCCGGGATCCTCACAGGCGGGCGCAGGCCCGTGTCCTTCCCTCCCACCTGAGCAACAGCACGGTGGGGTCCAGTGTACAAGAAGGACTGTGGACCCTGGTGATAAAATACTTCAGACACCAGAGACTTTCTCCCCTCACGGGAAGACCTCCCGCCTCACACAGAGTACTTGCCTAGAATCAGGTTCTTAACAAGCTTTTGCTCGTCCTCCTTCTTGTATTCCAGCATTCCTTGGAAGTCCTTTTCTTTCCTGGGAATGTTGACTGGACGGATAGGTTCATCTATGATCTGTCCTGGAGATATGTTCTCCATCTGGCCCACTTCATGAGAAACAAAAGGAAGAGGAAAACATTTTTTTTTCAGATGGGGAAGATGAGAGGGTTCCATATTCCTGTACTTTCAAATGAACTCTAACAACAGAAACGTGCCATATGTACCACTTAATGGTCCTCTCTTAAAAAAATTTTTTTCTGCTAACTTGTGTGGACAGATAGCAAACGTTATTCTGACAGCCATTAGAGCCTGACATTATTAACATCGAATAAGCTTACCTGATTAAAACCTGATTTTCTTTTTGTAACAAGGTTTGCTTTATTTAGAATCTGTGTCTCTGAGGTGTGTAGTTTAATAGATTTGTTAACTAATGTCTACCAGTCAGAAATTGTTAAATACATATGGACTTTAACTCACAGAAGGAAAAATAAAGACTATATTCTAGAAAGTGACCCTGAGTACCATTAGCTGAAGAATCTAGTCATTACAAGCAAAGAACGTTTACAGTGTCCTCACACCGCTGATCTGAACACAGATAATTCCCCAGAAAGCTCTCATAATGCAAACACCTTCCTCCCACCACCGCTAATTCGCAAAGGAATCATAGGTACACAGAAACCCTGTTTAATAAGAATGACTATTATTACTGTGTAACAGAGAGCCAGGCACACTGCTCTTGAGCTGTAATTATTACAGCCCTGTCAGGCAGCCAACCTGGTCACCAACGTTAAAGGCAGCGATGGGAGAAAAGTTAGTTAAGGATAAAAAGAAGCCTTCAGTTTCCTCTCCCAGTGGAGAACTGAGCGGGAAACCCGGAGCGGTGAGAGGGCAAGAGGCATGGCTAAGACTGGACGCAAGTTAACACGAGGGTTTTTATCTGCAGGAATGGGGAACAGTCAGGAGATTTATTTAAGCACAGACTGAGTTTCAAGCCTGCTGGCAAATGAAAGGCAGACCTGAGCCACAGATGTCAGAGGTTTAATGTGTGGACTCCACGGGGGTCAGCTGTGCTCTGTGCCGCAAGGGCAGCTTCTGGGTTAGTGCAGGGGACACCAGTACCTGCAGTGCTCTTGCTTGGGTGGCCCGGACTCGGTGACACCCATCCACCTCGTGATGCAGCGTCACACACCGAGGATCTCGGCGCTGAAAACCTGGTACAGGTGAAGTCACCACATCCAGCACTGTGACCTCTACAGAGGGATCAGACTGTGACTGGTGGGACTGGGGCCGTGCAGCCTGGGCACGATGCAGCTGGAGAGCCCCAGGACTGGGCGTAAAATGCACCCCTCTACATGAGAAGAGGAGACTCAACCGCTTGGTTTCACACTAACTATCTCTGGGGTCAGTTTCAACACAGCACCACTGAGTATTAATGAGGCTGTGGCCTCTTCAACTCTTAGACAACCTCATGTAAAAAGTGATAAAATCCCTGACTCATAGATATGTGACTAGTCACAAGGCTACAGAGATGATTCCAAGAGAGCAAACTGAGAGGAAACAAATTAGGTTTACTGACAAATGCAAATATTTGGACTCCATGTAACCCAAAGATGCCTTAAATCTACTGATTACAAAATCTAAGATGGCACTAGAGATATGCCATTTTATATACACTAAAAGAGGAAAACCACTGCCAATTAAGCTGTAATATAGCATATATGACTAATCGTTCTTTTCCTTCTTGGTGGTATTGGGATTAAACACAATATCTTTGCACTGAGCTGTATCTCCAGACCCTATGAAAAATTTTTTTAAATTTTGAGACAGGGTCTTGCTAAGTTGTCCCATTTAGGCTGGAATTTGCAATTCTTCTGCCTCAGCCTCCCAGAGTTCTGGGATTACAGGCTTGCACCACCATGCCTGGCTTACATGAACAACTTGGAGATGGTAAAATGTTTAACACCGGCACAGCATATGAAATATGGTGAATATTTTCACTGAGAGCTCATGCTTTAAAAGAGTTTCATTTCCTTTTGCAAAATCTCAAATCAGGATACTTCTGGCTCTGTAGAAAAATGTCAGACAAAATGTGACGTCATCTTTAAAAATTTTCTGCTTGAATTCTTCCTAGAGACTTAATTCTTCATAAAATGGCAACCTTTGTGTAGCATCAGGAAAATACAAAGCCTGGAATAGAAAAGCCTGGGTACTGTGCCAGTTTTCAAGCACTCCAGAGACCGTAGGTTGCTGCATGGGTGTTTACTGTAACAGTACCAAGACACAGGCCTTGAGGAGAATTCACCAGGCCTAAGAGCCCCCCTCCACAGTGGGATCAGGGTCCCACAAAGGGCCCTTGGGGATCAGTGAGGCTTCATGATCTTTCCCAGAGCAGGTCCCTCTGAAGGTGAGGGCCAACACCCCACACAGACAGCAGAAGCCAGGCCCTCCCCAGACACTGGCCCTGCAGGAACTGGACCTCAATGTCCATTCTCAGAACTGTGAGAACGGGTTTCTCCTGCCAATAAACCACCTCTCTGAGGTGTTTGGCTGGAGTGACACACATAGACCATCTACACGGACCTCCTCCAGAAGATGGGAAGCAATTCCTGCTGTCCTTCTCTAGATTCTTCTGTATGAACTCTGTGGGAAAGTGAGCCTGAATCGCACTGTCCTGGACAGGGGCATTAGAATGATTGTTTACAGAAAATTTCCTTTTCCTCACTCCGGCATCAGGAAGGCCTTGACCTCAGGCCAACTCAACAGACATGTAAAGGCCTCTGAAGGCCTGGCTCCTCCTCCTGCCACCCCATGGACAAGGCCCTGGCATCTCTCCTGTGGCTTCCAGATCTCGTCTTCAAAAGTAACTGCGGCTTCCTGTCCTTGTCTTTAAAAGTAACTGATGCTAGGGTGCTGTGAGGTCTAAATCTCTAGACTATAAAAACTGAGATGCAACACCTACTCCTGAATTAAAAACAGCACAAGGCATATCAAACTTCAAAATACCCCCGTTTCGCTGTATAATTTCCACTAAAAATTATATATGTTGGCACTTAAAAAGTCTGTTGGCTTTTTAAAAAGGCTTTAATTAAATTCAGCCCATCAGAGGAGGGAGAGCTGTGCTATTCTAAACTAGATGGACGTGTGCCTGTTACAGCACTTACAGAAACACAAGCATAAACTCTGCTTTATGGAAAGGGCTCGCTGCATGACGTCACCGTCACTTCTGGTACACTGGGAGCTCGGGCAGGAGAGAGAGGTGCAAGGGCAGCTGGTGGCTCCCACGCCCACGCACGCGGGCAGGGTACCCCTCAGCCAGCACCCAGACTGGAGTGTGCGTTTCACTGCCTCTCAGGTTATTGCCCACGTAAAACATAACCTTTCATAAGAACTGTTACGTCTTTTCCTTCGTTTGATTTAACCTAGCAGTTGCCTTCTCAAATGCTACTTCTACCCCAGAAGCTAGCAGGCCAGTTTAACTGATAAGGTTGTTTTCTGAAAGGCTTAAAATTAGTATTATCTTGAAATATAATGTATCTCTTTGATTCAAAAATATAATAAAAGAAAAATAATACTGAATAAATTATTTAAAACTTCAAATAAATGGCTTTTCTATTTATCTGGATTACTAATGCTTGTCAAAGGAGCCATTAGCAAATGAACAAATAACTAACTTCACAAGTTTATAGTGTTTAAATCGGTTTTTAAGTAAATACTCTGTTGTGCAATTATCATAATAAATACACAGTTAACTACTGCAAGTTTTTTGCAAAAAGTGGTTTTGAGTTCTGCCAATCATCAAGGCTTGTGCACATATGTGATGTGGACGTTCAGAAGGTTTAACATGATATACACGAAGCATGCAGGGCTACGGCATTAGATATAAAATGTGGCTGCAAAGTGACTTTCTGATTTGTGAACAAATACTCCAGAGTGTGTGCACCTAGGGAGCAATCTGCTCCCCACAGTCAACATCCATGCTGCCCTATGCTAAATATTTCTGAAATTTGTTCAGTCACTCAACATTTTTGGAAGGGTTATGATAGGCAGACACACTGCTACATGCTGCAAAAATCAGGAGAAATGAGAAGTATTCCTAAGCTCACAGTCTGTTATGGAAGTCAGCAATTCAAGTGGGAAAACTGCTAAAATATGACAAGACAAAGGCCATAGAAGAGGGCCAGACGTAGTGCCTGGAGGTCCATCCGGGCAACAGGGAGAGGTTACTCTTGTGACTCTGGCCTCAAAGAAGGAGCAGCATTAAGGGCTGGGGATTTAGCTCAGTGGCTTAAGCGCCTGCCTGGCAAGCAAAAGCTCGTGAGTTCGAACCCTGGTACCAAAAAAAAAAAAAAAAAAAAAAAAAAAAAAAAAAAAAAAAAAAAAAAAAGGAGCAGCATTTTGGCAGCCCACAGTGGAAGGGGAGCCACGCTGGGGCTGGTGTGCTGGAGCGGTGTGCCTTGCTGGGTCACGAGACTGCTCTAAAGGTCTCTGGGGGCCAGGAGTCCTCCTCCTAGACAACTCAGAGAGACGTCGTGAACTAAGGCAGGTGGCCAGTTGAGCGGTACTGGCTTTCGGGCTGCACAAGGGCCCGCACAGATGTGAAGGCAGTTCCAGCTCTGGGACAGAGCTCTGCAATGTCTGGAGCAGTGAGAAGGGTGCTGGAAAAGCCCAGGTCTGGCTGGAGCCTGTCACCACCTCGCATCAGTGGGCACTCGGTGAAACGAACCAGAAGACACACTGTGCTTGTGTGTGACAACTACACCCGCTGACTTTGATCTCTCAAGGAGCCTTCCTATCATCATACGGAAGACATGAGACATTGTAAAACTCTTGTTCTTTTAGAACTGTAATGCACATTTGTATTTATTTCATTTTTTCCTCCATCAGGCTGTGAGTTTTCTGAAGATCTTTAATAAGGACAGCTACTACTAACAACTAAGTTGTATGTGTGTGTGTGTGTGTGTGTGTGCGTGTGTGTGTGTTTTTAAGAATTTTTGAAAACAAATTTAAATGTTAAATATCTTAAAATATTACAGATTATTTAAGAAACTGAAAACATCCCAATTTACTGACACAATTCTATTTAAAATGTATGTTTTTAAAAAATTGATATTCTTGAAAATTACCATATTCAATTAACCTGCATATTCTTTATTTTCTCCTATTGGATCTCAATTTTTTTTTCTAACAACTAAGTTGTACTTAGTATTTACCATTATGAGGGATGATTCTAAGTGTATTACCCATATTAACTCAGTCTTTGTGACCCACGTCTGACACTAATCCTTCCCATTTGACAGGTGGAAAAACCAAGGCAGAGAAAGGTTCAGGAACTTACCTAGCATCACAGGGTTAATAAGGGAAGAGCTAGGATTGACCCTAAGAAGCAGGTCTCCAGAATCCACGGTCCTACCTGCCATACCACTACACAGCACAGAGCATGGAAAAGATGTACCGTACATGTTAGCTGAGTGAGTGTCCTCCCTTTGGAATTTACTATTACCAGAAAAGAACATCTGCCTTCACCTAGAAATGAAAATCTCTACCCTACAGAGGTTGGGTTTGCTGGAAGTAGGCCTTGTTACCCTTAACATTCCCATGTAAACCTCTATTAAGCCACTAAGCAATACAAAACTAGTATTTAGCAACTGTCAGAAAAACACATTTAAATACCTTCTAGTTCACCAATTTTTTTGGCAAATACTTTGAGTTGTTTTTTCAGTTTCCGGACAGTCTTATCCTGTTTTTCCAGTTGTTCCATCAAATCCTGCAGATCAAAATGAGAAACACACAGAAAGTTCAAAACAGGCCTTCTGAATGTGCTGAGGGAAAAGTGACACAGAACTGCAGAAACATCACTGTTAGTTTTACACACAAGCTCCAGGAAAGCTTGCGGGTGGAGTCAGCACCTGGTAAAACCGGCAGGCGGGGGAGGGACAGCTACGAGGAAAGCTGAAGGTTAAATGCACAATGCAGGTACAGCGTCCTTCACAGTGTGATGGGCAGAGGCCGGCTGGAGCCCTTTCCAGCAGCTACACTCGGGCAAAACCACCGAATGAGTGGAAGGTGCTGTTCTTCCAGCGGAACGGTTTCTTTGATAGAGGAGGACTGGGTAAAAGTGAATTTTGATGAGAGCAGCAAACACTTTGTGGGAAGCTTTGAGAGTGCTTGGACGCAGGTGGCACTGACGCTCACGCATGAAGCATGGTCTCCATGAGACGTGCTCACCACGATGCTAACCTTCGCTTTGAAGCTTAAGGAAAAAAGCTTAGGAATTAAAAGTAAGTCAAGAAAATAATCAGAGAACAGGATCAAGAGTGGTCTGCTCTAGTGTGGAGAACTAAAGTAGCAGCTGTGTAAGTCACCCATGAAACTTTGCTCTTACACAGAGAAAAGGGGTAATTATGAGTGCCCGGTGCAAAAAACAAAAATGGGGATCTGTGACTCCTGACTGTCGAAGGACTGTCGCAGACGACGACGGGCACACCTAACGCCATCCTTTGGGGGAAAGTGGACAAGCGCAGACCAGGAGCTCACAGGGATCAGGCTGTCTGTGCTGTCCTTCAAGGTGTGGAGAGGAGAATGCTTCAAACAAAGCACTCCTCACCCTCTGGCTCAGACTGGGTGGACGCAGACACCAGCCCCGTGATTTGACAGGACAGTTTCTCACGAAGGATTAAGTGCTGCCTCTTGGATTTTAGTTAATCTTTCAGACACATTTGCTTCCATCACACTGTAAGCCTGGTGTTAATAACAGACCACGCACGACAATGGAGGAGGACACTGACAGAGGCCACATCGCTGGCTGTGAGGCAGCTGTGAGAAGAAACGGGTTTTGTGAACTTTTGGAAACTCCTGGGCAGGGCAGGCAGCAGTGTGCTCCTCAGTTACTCAGTTACAGAGGGCGAGGACGAGCAGGAAGACAAAGAGAAGCACTGGTTTTACATACAATCATCCGTCTGTAAAGTGAAATCCGGTATGACTGATACTTCTTAGGGTCATCTGCATATAATTCCTCAAAATACTGAAAAAACAGGCACAATGGATATTTGTTTTTTCCTGTCTTTGAGGGAAAGCAACCTCTCAGTAAAATCAAATAAAAATATTCTGAAACATAAATAATGAAATTATCTACTCAAAGGCTCCGATTTGTCACCTACTGTTACCTTCATTTTCTAGAATAGAAACTTTACAAGTATTTTTTGCACCCTCAAAGGAAACAGGTGCCAGCCAGGACACTGGCACTCAGCTGATGCACAGCATGGCTGTCCACGCCCTGGACGGGCTGTCACGCGGGTCTCAGCCTCCGCCCGTCACTCCAGGTCCTGCCTGCTCTGATGCACTCAAGCTGCTGCACCTGCCAGCTGCCAGTGGCGTGGCGTGGGTAGCAAAGCTAGCGCTGCTGCACCTGCCCTCGCTGAAGAGGCGGTGTGGGGGGCCTGCAGGAAAGAAGGGAGAAAACCTGCCATGCCTGTGCTGGGGCTGGGTGGGTGGTGGATGTTATGTAAGGCAAAATTTCCAGGAACACTAAGATCTGGGCAGCTCTCATATTCTACCCAAGTGCCTCCCAAGGAAATGCACGATGCACACTGAGAAACCGGAAGGAGTTTGAAAAAGTCCACCATTTTATGTACTGAAGTTTGAATCCATGCTTTTAATTCAAAAGTAGTCAGGGTAATGGCAGGGGGAGCAGCTGATCTGTAAAGGGTTCCTCGAACTCAAACTCATAAACTAGACTCTTCCAATATGGGGGATTGACTCCCACGTTAGCTTTAAAAAACTGACGAGAAAATGCAAACTGCAGGCACGCTGCAGGGGAGATGCTCATCGTCTGTCCTAGGAAACGCCACCCAGAAACGTTTACACTCTATAGATTCACCAAGCGCCTGGTGTTTCCAATCATTTACGAGCACAGAATCTGTACACTGACCAGTTAATGTTATATGATTCAGACTGCTGATCAACTCTTAGTCATCAAAGCATTGTTAGTTTTAATTAAAGCAAGAATATACGCTTACATAATGAAACACCATTCCAAAACTATTTTATGATTCACAAGATTCTCCCACCAATTGGGAAGAGTTCAAATACCCACCCCAGCCTCTTTCCCCACCCCCACTGTGGAGCCTGGCACAGAAAGATGACTGGGAACAGAACACCATGGGCTTTGCTTCCAGCCTACAGGAAACACGGTCCAATGAATGACCCAAGCAAACTACTTGGTATCAGTCATCACTGATGGAGTAATGGACAGTGATTCTGATTGTTAAATCTTCAGAAAATTCCAACTACCTTATTATAGGTCATTAAGAATCTCAATATAAAAAATATTCAATATAAAAAATCTCAATATAAATCATCAACAGTACCAAACAACTTTTCTCAAAATCAGGCTATTTCTACATTATAGATGTTAGTTACATAGACATATAGAATTATAATTATTTGATGATTTTCATTGTAGTAAATATATCTGTAAAACTTGAAAGATTTTTAAAACTATAAGAAAGGCTATTATGTGACTGAGAAAGAAAGAACTTAGAAAAAATTTTGGTTAAAAAAGTAAAAGAGCCGGGCATGGTGGTGTGTGCCTGTAATCCCCGCACTCGGAAGGATGAGGCAGGAGGATCGCTGCAAGTTTGAGACTGGCCTGGGCTACAAAGTGAGCTCAAGGCCAGCCTGAACTGCACAGTGAGACCCTGTCTCAAAAAGACAAAACAAAACAAAACAATACAAAACAAAACAAAAACAAAAAAAATGGAACAAAGAAAAGGAAAAAAAGAGACTTCATGCCAGTGTTCAGAATCTGGCAAGGGAAAATAATCCTCATTTATGGTCTAAGCTCTGCCTTGATAAGTAAATATGTACACCCCCTGTCTTACCCCTTGTTGACAAGTGTCAACCAAAGCCCTGCTCAGTGTGCCGACCTCGAAGGTAACCCTCCCGTCTCCCCGGGGCAGAGGGTGGTCTGGCCTCAGTGGCTGCCTAGGGACCAAATGCAGACATTCATCCCCGGTCACGTAAGAAATCATGAAGGTAATGAGCTGCCTGGGTCTGGAGCCCCTGGGGGCCCAGCGGGGGCTGGGGATCTCTGCAGCACCCTAGAGAACGCGCAGACCACACATTCCTATTCTCTTTCCTGCCTGGCCAAGAGCAGAGGGTAGGAAGTGTGGGGCAGAGCACCAGCCACCAGGAAACCAGGGGCCCAGAGCAGGGCTGGGCCGCGCCCTCCTCACCAGGTTCTCATTGGTCAGCCGGGTGATCTCATGCTGCAAGCTGGCCTCGATGCGGGCCTCTGGGGGCAGCTGCAGGTTCTGGGCCAACAGCTGCTGCTGCCGGTTGTTCTCCTCCTTCAGGCTCTGGATCTCCCCGCGGAGGGCCTCGGCCTCATTCTCATGGCTCCTCTTCTGCGACTGTAGCTGGGACTCCAGGAGCCTGTGGGGGAGCACACCAGTAAGGAGGGGAAGGGACACGCCAAGTCCCTGCCTAGCGGGTACGAGGCCTCACGCTCCCTTGCTAGAGGAAGAGAAGCAGTACTCACGCACTTTCTGACTTGGTCAAAGTCAAGAAACTCAACTTGGGGCCAGAGATGCAAACAAATACTCTTGCATCTGCATCTGTCTAAAGGGTATGAAGTTCTGAGGTCCCTGAGAACCGTAAAGGTTTCAGTTCTTTCGAAAATGAAGACTTTAAGAAAGTCAAGACATAACTTTAGTCTGGCCTATTATATTTACCAACTAGCATTTAAGTCCCAGTATCAGTGCCACAAAGTAACTGCACGATAAAGAGCAGGACCATCAACCCCACTTAATGAAATCTGCCTTCGAGGAGGAGGGTTACTCATCCCTGGGACAGGGTGAGCACATGGTCCCACTTTCATACCCTGCTCTTACCCCTGAAGGACAGAAAAGCTGAAGTGCTACAATGGAATGCACACAAATTTACCTAAATTCATACAGTTCTGTTATATATCTATTTCCACCCCCCCTTTCTCCATAAATTGACACTTCAGTAAGGAGCCTAACAATACTGGCTTCAGGACAGGGTAACAGGACAAAGTGACCTTTACTCCTTGGTGCAAGCAGCTGGCCAGCTGTGCCCATGGCAGACTAGGGCACCGGCAGTGAGGTCCTGGGGCTCGGTGTGGCTCCCTTTTGCCACGCACCCGATCTTACCCTCACTCCCTTTCCTTTTCTAGACACTAAACAAAGCCATGGCTGGGAATGAACCAACATGAAGAAAGAAAATCATTCTTTTATTCTAATTGCTTTGGTTGCCAACTGCTGGGTAAAATTATTGATGCAAGCAAACTGTAAGAGCAGATTAGAAATATTCTGATGATTACACAATTTTAAAAGAGTTTACGCCAGTAACAGTGTAAAGTTAATGACAGCAGTTTAGGTTAAACAAAGCAGGATAAGCAGAAGACCCTTGAACAAACAATACAGTAAGTATTTCTGTGTTTTAATCACTAAAATGGAGTTTTTAAGACACAAGTATCACAAGCACATGAGTCTTTACTGGAAGAGGCTGCTGTTTCAGTTTTGCTCTCTTCCTTAAAAATATGAAATGTGTGGTTTGGTAGTTTTCCTGTACTGTCAACATACAAGAAAAACTGACTTTTGTATCTGAATTTTGTGATAACCACACCGATTGCCACGTCATGTATGCGACACTGCTCTTAGCAATGTGATATGTGTAAGAAAGAAGCCAGGTGTGATGGTGCATGCCTGTAATCCCAGCACTCGGGAGGCTGAGGCAGAAGGATCATTGCATGTTCAAGACCAGCATGGGCTACAAAGTGAGCTCAAGGCCAGCCTGAACTGCATAGCGAGACCCTGTCTCAAAAAGACAAAAAAAAAAAAAAAAAAAAAGGCCATACTGCCTGTCATTGGTACACGGATCCGTTGATCCGTTGAGGGACCTTCAGTACAAACAAGCAGCTGCTAGGTCAGGAATGAGCCTTAGTACCCATCTCTGTAACTTGTGCCGCAGCTGAGTGTTTTCCCATCATCTTCTAGAGAGGGGTACTCACAATTTTTAGATATTCAAGAACTCTTGATAGCACATTTCTTAGGGAAGTAAGTCTTATATTTCACCATTAATCAGTTTTGGCCTTCATGGCATCTATTAGTAGACAAGGTTTTAAGAAGGTGTTTGGCTGAACTATATTGAATAGGAGTGGTGGCAGTGGACATCCTTGTCTGTTCCTGATTTTAGAGTGAAGGCTTTTAGCTTTTGTCCATTTCGTAGGATGTTGGCTGTTGGTCTGTCATACATAGCTTTTATCAGATTGAGGTAAAGACCATCTAGTCCGATTTCCTGTTAGGGTTTTTATCATGAATGGGTGCTGAACTTTATCAAAAGCTTCCTCTGTATCGATTGACATGATCACAATTTTTGTCTCTGGCTCTGTTGATATGATGTAATACATTTATTGACTTCTTAATTTTATTGAAAGTAAGTTACCTAGGAAAGTAATGAATGCACAAGAATCAGGAGTTTAAGTCACGAGGCCACTGTTAGTAAGGAGAGCAGCACACAAATGACATTCCATTTGAGGAGACAAATATAACCTGTTGGCTTGTTTTAACCCTTCATAAACCAGCCACAGCTCTCCGTCCTCATTCAACTCATGGCAATCCAGAGCAGACGGTCTCCATGTAAAGGAAAAACAACACAAACACAAGGGCCACAGGGTGGTGGTGAGATGGTGATGGTCAGAGCAGCACGTGGTATTCAGTATCTTACGAGACAACAGGAGTGTGTCTACCAACTACTCACAACGAGGACACAACTGTGGGAATCCTTCCAGTTACTTGTTTACAATGGGTATGTGACATCACATGTATGTAAGTAGAAATTAGAGCAAAATGCTTTTCCAGAAAAAGTGAGAAATGACTGAGAAAGCACGAGAGACTTTGTTTCTAACCCTGCACCTCAGGGTTAAGCCCAAGTGCAGGGTGAGACTTGGAGGGAGTGACGGCTCAGGCTGCTGCCACCTCTGCCAGCTTTCACCATGACTCAAAGTGGGGTTCACGGCTTCTGAGGCGTCATAAGATCTGACTTCTCGTTTAAAAAGTTCTTACAGAAGTAACATAAAAAAGAATGCATCCGAAGTTCCCAGTTTTTATGACATGCTTTAAACATTTTTTGTCAAAAATTTAAAAATTTTAAGATTTGGAGACACTGCCTTTAGTATTGAAGTGTTACATTTCACTACAAGTAGTGTAATTAATAGCAATGGGAGAGCTGACAACAGTTTTCATAAACACAGTCTTTTCTTTTCTTTTTTTGAGACAGGGTCTCACTATACGGCTCAAGCTGCCCTTGAACTCACTTTGTAGCCCAGGCTGATCTCAAACTTGCAATGATCCTCCTGCCTCATCCTTCTGTGTGCTGGAATCACAGCCTTGTGTCACCACTCCTGGCTCTTAAACACAGTATTTTCTGAGTGTCTGCTAAACTCTGGGCCCAGGCCCCCAGGTCTGCCTCACCCACATGGAAGCAGATGGAGGCTGAGGAGGTGGCACTTGCCCGGGGGGAACCCCGCGCCCTACTCTAGCGTCATTTACAGAACAGAAGTTTGAGCGAACTTTCTTCTATTTTCCACCTACTGTCTCTTCTGAGAGAGTTCGCCTGTTTCACAGTTCCAACGGTTTTATCAGACTCTGATCATTTTAAAGCATCTACCTCAGCCCACACACCTCTCCTGGCTACAGGTCTAACATACAACTGCTGCCACATCATCTCCCTGGATGTCTCCCTGGCCCCTGTGCACAGGGCACACAAATCTAACGATGCACTTCTGTGCTTGCTCATGCTGTGGAAATGGCTTCCCCAGCCCTCACCCACCCTGGCAGGCCGCCACAAGGCTTGTGCCCTCGTCTTCCTGCGTATCTCTCAGAGTACCCCATTTCTCTCAGCCCCATCTGCCACAAGCCAGTCACCGGATTACAGGAAAAGCCTCTTAACTGGTCTTTCTATTTTCAATCTGCTTCTGTCACAGCCTCTTCTCTAATGTAACAGCCGGGGCTAGCTTTCTAACATTCAAATCCCCTCACGTCCCCCTCCTACTAAAGACCTCCCAATGGCAGCCACTATGTTTGGGAAAAGATGCAAGCCTGCCTGGCTGGCTGCCTGGCAGCTTGTCACCCCCGTGAGGGCCGAGACCGCATCCACCCTGCTTTCCGCTAGGTTTCCAGCTTGTGGCATAGGGCCTGGCTAGGAGCAGGCACCTCTGCCTACCTGGGGATTGAACCAAGTGGCCAAATGGGTGGATGAGGAGTGCAGCACAGCTCTTCTGTAACAACACATTCTTAGCTATAAAGTGATGCTGTTAATTTACATTCATAAATTAAAATTTTAGTTTAACCAAATACTGCTATGAGTACTCTCCACCATTTCCCAGAAAAGCAGATACGCGGAGTCACACTTTTTGCATGGCAACCATCTCCTGTTAGTGAAGTATTTATGGACGCCAACCCTGACTCCGTCCCCACACTGACAGCGCGCAGCTCTGGAACTGTGCTTCCATGGCCCTCACTGCTCATTCTGGCTCAGAGTCCGTGGCGCTCCGAAGCACCTCTGCTAGGAAGCGGGAGGCAGCAACGCTGACAGCGTGAGCCTTTATTCTGCCACTGCGGAAGGTGCTGCCACAGCACCCCTCAGGATTGTGAGGCCGCCACTGAGGTAATTCCACACCCCTACCACTTCTCACTTAAGAGTCAATCGCTGAAAGCTGCAGACACCCATAGGGACCTTCAAATGACTGTCCTGAAGAACTGCACACACTGTGGGAAGGACTAGCCAAGCAGTCCAAACTGAGCAGTGGGCTTCCCTTACGGTGGCACCTCAAAGCTAAGCCCCTGAATATACAAGAATGTCCTCCTTTCACGTAATGAACACTACCCATGACACTTCTCATCCACGAAACTCCCTACTACTACAAGTGGGGTTTTCCTGGGATGACACTGGAGACTCTGGATTCCCTCTGAAGCTCAGCTGATGTCTAACACAGCAATGAAAAAACATGGGGCTTACTGTGTAAGAGGCTGGCTTAAAGAATAAAGAGCAACACAATTAAACCAAAATGAACAAAAGAAGAATAACCTTACCTATTTGTTTCTTTCAAACCAATGTATGCTTGTGCAATTTCACCTTTATCTTTCATTTTTTGTACATCTTCCAAAAGTATTGTGGAATCCGTCATTGTGTTCTGAAAGGGGAAAGGACATATTTCCATATGAAGACTCAATTCATGGCCGAGGCCCACAGGCAACACAGGCCTCTCCCCCACGGGCGGGGGGGCACCCACGCTCTCCACACCCGCACCACATGGGAGCCTCCTTCCCACACGTGGCGCCCCCTCCCTGGGGATGCCTCATTCTACCACAAAGGTGCAGAAAGTCGAGGACCTTGCCCTGTGAGGACAACTGTGGATGGGACCTTGGTCACCTATGTCACGTGAAAAAGGAACATGCATGCCTGGAGACAGAGCATTAGGAAAACAACCCGGCAACGATTTAAGGGAAAGAACACCACTGCTCTTTCTACTACTTTCTGATCAGTTACAATGAAACAAACACCCAATTAAACACAGAAAGTTAGAAAAAAGTCCATTTTTTCCATTAAAAACAGTACAAAGGAAATATTTTCAAGTGATATACTTTAGCAAAATTAAAAGCATTTCCCTTCACATCTTATAATAGATCCAAATGTGACAGATTTAGCTTCTTTTTAGTATCTACCATCTGTTGTTATTTCTTTTTCCCTCTGCTACAGCATAGCACGGCACGTAAGCTTTTGAGATAAACATCAAACAGGTCAGAATTACTAATGATTTGATATAGAAAGAACTTTTGCCAACATAATTTTGCTATAACATTTTTAAAATTTATTTTTCATCCTTTTGGTCTAATTTGTCTAATGATCACTTTAGTTTCAAAATCTGGCTTCTACCTGGGTACCTTCTATCTCTTTAGAGCCGGGCAATCTCTAAAGGGTAATTCACTTTAGAACCCAACAGCCATCTGTCTGCCTGACCCTTTAGCCTGCATCTGTTCGGCAGTCAGGATGAAATGAATTTCATAGCCCATACTTCAAGCATCGTGACCTTAGATACAAGTTCTAAGATAACTTTGATGTCAATTAGAATGCTTATTCTGATTCTCAGTGTGTACAAGCAAAAATCCCACATCTCTCCTAATGCTGTCTTTCTGTGAGGTTATAATTGCACCCTTTAATATGACCAAATATAGCCTGGTAAGTTATTAGAAGCTGTGTTTTACTGAATTTTAAAAAATCTTTCTCATAAACACCACATATAACATTTCTTTAGCTATGTTTTGTAAATATTTAGAATATATTTTAGAGAATTTCCTTTCCCTCTTTCCCTGAAAGGAAAATATACCTTTCTATTCCACAAAGGACGATTCTCAAATTTTTAAGACCCATTGATTATCTTTCAAAAACCCAAGTTTCTATATCAAATAATGCTACCTACCTGTTCTAATATCTGAGGGCACAGAGAGTGGTTCTGAGCTTTGGAAAACTAGGAAATGATTTAATTAGCTACTCCAAGGGGGAAAAAAAGTGGCTTCTTTACATGCTGTTCTCCAGGGACTAAGCAGCCAGTTTTTGCCCTTTAGCTAAGATGTGGCAGTGGGGATGCAGCTGGATTTGGACCACGGTGTTAGGAAATTATTGATTCACTGCTCAGTTCGGGAGTTTGCTTCTCCCAAGTCGGAGACCAGAAGTTCTGAAACACTGCACACTGCAGCATGTATGGCAATCCCAACGCTACCTTTCACCCAGGAGCTGAAAACAAGAGGCAACACAGCCAGGTTTCATGGTGTGTGCCAGTTACACCAGCGACTTGGTGGGACGAGGCAGAAAGGTCGCAAATTTAAGGCCGGCCTCAGCAATTCAGCAAGACCTTGTCTTAAATGCAAAAGGGCTGGGGATGTAGCTCAGTGGCAGAGTACTTGCCTAACATGCACAAGGCCCTGGCTCCTGTCTCCTGTGTTGCCAAAACTAAACACAAAAAATGATTTGGTAGAGAAATTTGACTTTGCAACCTTATCAGGATCCATTCCGATCCCAGCCACGGAGCCCAGGTGCAGGCAGACCCAGCACTGGGAAACAAGGGCACTCAGCTTCCCAGCTCCTTCTCATCCACCATGGCCAACAGTTACCCCCAGCTCGCAGCGGGGTGTCAGGACTGCCTGCACCCTGGCAGGTGCCCTCAGGGAAGGGCTTCCTCTCCCCTGGTCGGCAGCCCCCATAACTACTGTGGTGAGTCACAGTGCTAAGGTCGAGCTACAAGCCATAGAGAACTCAGGGCTACGGACTGGCTCCCAAGGCAGCCACTGTTTGTCCTGCTGACTTCAAAAGAGGATAGAAGTCAAATGAAAATTAATCTGTATGTAACAAATTAGACTTGGTGGTCAGAAATTATCAACTGCAAATACTGGGGAGGTCTATAAACCACAGGATGAAACAAAATTACTTAATAAAAATTGAAAAGCTTGATAATTACCTTGTCATCCTGAAAAATCACAAGTTAGCAAGCACAAATGGAGAAAACAATAAATCTTTAGTTTCATGAATAAATTTCATCAATGAATCTTATTATATAACAAGATAAAAACTAAAAAACAACCATGAGTTGTTTTTCCTAAACCTAAGCCTGTAAATAAATTAACATTCATGAAACTGGGACATAATGGACATTAATCTGCATTTATGTGACAGTGCCTTTTATTTCTCAGGGACAAACACTTGCAATTCTTTCTTGAGTGGATCCGGTGTTTGGATTTTACAACAGCTCTGTGCACCTCAGAGAATGGCCTTCCTGGTAGTGAGCCTGGGCAAACTTTTATCACAGGTCTGTGAGAGTTCTGGTCATGCCCACTGGGAGTATGTTGGTCCAGGCAAAACTTCCTCCACTCTGGAGGTGGAGCAGACAAGCCTGACCCAGCTGTTCTCTGGGTGCTGCTTAGTACCACCCTGTAAACTGGAAATTAGGTGGGGCGAATATCCCTGAGGCAATGTGGAAGTCTCATTAGTGCGGTGGGCACTGTCTGAGGAGACGATAGGGTGATGCCATGTATAGCCTGGGAGCTGGCCAAGCAGGGACCTTGGTTAGACAGGGCCAGGCCATTAGAGGTAGGAGGCCGCATGGTGACACCAAACTACATACCCTACTAGCTTGTTATGCCACTTGCTTCAGTTTCCTTTTCCTGTAGTTCCTTCTCAAATGTACACAATTATTATTTGTGAATAAAAAAGAAAGACTATCAGTCTGTCACCCAAGAAAAACAAGTAGGGATCCTTCATTCTTTTTTTTTGTAATCTATAACTATGTATCATACCATATATATGTTACATTTTACAGAGTACTGGGTTTCACTGTGGCATTCCGTGTACGCATCATACTTTGGCCATAACTCTATCACCTTCTCTGATACCCTCCTCTCCTCTCCTCGACCCCCTCTTCTTGTCTAACAGTCTGCAGAACAAGTAAGTGCAGCCTTGCTTCTTTAGGCCTAGCTGCGGCAGCAGGCTTGGGGACCGTCAGAGTGCACCCTGAGGCAGGTGACACCTGCAAGGCAGCCAAAATTGAGAGTGCTCCTCTAAACCACCCACTGAAGACAACACTGTGATATTTTAAACACCCCCACTGAGCCCTCAGTCGGAGTGCAAATGTTCCTATGAGTTGGCTCCCTCAGGTCAGAAGGAAAGGTGAGAAGCGGAGGCCCGGTCCCAAGCCCACGCAGCCACGCCGCGCTCACCTTGGGCTGCACGGCCTCCTTCTGGCTCACCAGCTGGGACCTCAGGATGAGAACCTCCTCCTTGCGGACATCCAGCTCCTCGCTCACAGAGGTCAGCTGCTCCATGAGGACGCGGTAGGCCGGCGCACCCGGAGCAGTCACCTCTGGGGCACTCTTCTCACTGAGGGACTTGCGTAACTCATTCAGCTCATTTTTCAGTTTTTTGTTTTCTGACTCCAGTTCTTGACGCTAAATGATGAGATAAAGAAAAGTCCACTGCTGTTACTTCTCCTCCCCACTGGGAAGATCAACTTCTCTACATGCAGGAGTTCTGCTGGAAGAAGACACCAGAACTCTGCCAGGAGTGGCTTCCTCACTCTGCTGGGAACTTCCCTGCTCACGAAGGGTGTGTGGCACCAAGTGGAACTGAGCAAGGTTAATGGCAGTTTGCATCATCAACCCAAATTCCAGAGTCAAATGTGTTCCAGTCTTCTCAGGAGCACTCCCAGGCCCAGAGAGACTGCCCGTTCCCCTGGGGGTGGGGTTAGCCAGTGCTAAGGAACCCAGGTTTGTGTGCAGGTAAACACCGGGCAAGGCCACGTGTCCAGGGTCAGGATGCGTCCAGCAGTGAGACAGGTGAGACCCCGAGTTGCCTAGTAGTGGTCTCCTATTTCTTTTATAACACAGAATGAAAAGACCACTGAAATTTTAGGCTTTTAACTTACAGTTTTTAAAAAAATTATTGCATCATTTAAACTGACAAAGTCCCTCCAGTGTTTCCATGACAATATGTAATGCATTTTCCTAACTTCCTTCCTGTGTGACACACTTGGGAAGCTGGTGGTAGAGCCTTGGGAATGGGAAAGCAGACTGAGTGCTACCTCCTGCAGGTGCTCCAAGGGACAAAGGGACCTTCGTGCCTCCAGCCAGCCCTCTCCCCACACCACTCCAACCATGGCAGTGGGAGCCCAGAATAGAATGGCAGTGGCACCAGAACACACAGTTGCAAGGCACCAGGTGGGAACCACCAAGCAGACAGGCGTGTACGTCTCTCTTAGAAAGGCACTGTGGTGCCTCGGGGAACACGACACAAGTGATGGCAGTGGAAGTGAGACATTCTAGTTTCTTCCAAGAGAAATGATCTGGGGTTTGCAGCACTGTATTAGGACTTTCAAGATACACCAAAACACCTAGAAATTCATTTTTTGCTAGTCTAAGAAAATGTAACCATTTCTGTCCTGAACTGCTCAATCACTTGTGAAGGTGAGACTCCCCACCGCCCTCGGCCCCACACCAGGCAGGTTTGTACAGCCCGTTTCTGTGGAGAAAACACAGAGTTTCTCCTGCGTGGCCTACGTGCTGCCACAGGTTTCCAGCCTGTCATGGGCAGCAGCATCGCCTGGAGCTCTTGTTAACCCTCGGGTGCTGGGCCCTACTGCTCTCATAGGCCTATAGTGTGGGCCTGAAAATGTGCCTTTCTGACAGATTTCCAGGTAAAACTGATCCCGTGGGCTGAGGGACAAGGCTCTGACAACTAGTGAGCTAATACTTTGTGACTCTGGGCTTCAATCATAGCACAGAGAGGACTTTATGTGTCCCTGTGCACATGAGGTGGGAGAAGCTATGCGGAGCAGACTGTTCCCCAGCCTCTGGTCTGTCCCCATCGCCAATCAGATTTTGATGGCAGCTGAGCCCAGGTTACTGTACCCTCAAATGACAGCTACTTCTCCTGTTCCCGAAGCCTAGACTTTGGTCTGACTGAAACACAGTTTATGAAAGGAAGCCACGCAGGCTACAAATGATGCAAGAATGCTTTGGCTGGGGACCTGGGGAAACCCTCATCTCAGGGGCTTCTCTGAGAAAGACAGGGTCTGCATGGGTCTCTTGCAAAACTAGTCAAAGTCCTGGCCAGAAACTTCCCATTACCTTGAGGGACTCATACTCCAGTTCTGCACCTCTGATTTGTGGTCTTTCTTCTTCCTGCGGAAAAAACAAGAGGCAAACTTTATATTTTGTCACATTTTTACTCTTAGGACAGTTACTTGTTCTACAAAAACAGTGAAGAAGGTTTAGCCCTCATGCTTTAACCAAACTACTAGGTAAAAGCACAGATGCAACAGCAGGGGACAAGCAAAGCTCCCCGTGGGCCGCCCCCCCCCCACGGGCAGGCGCACCTTCGCCTTGCTGCGCAGCACCTGCTCCTCCTTGCGGTCCAGCTCGTCCTGCATCACCTGCTTCTCCTGCTCCAGCTCTGTGACCCGCTTCTGGAGCTTGAGGAACAGTGACATGTCCAGAGGCACCTTCTTCTCGCTGAGCTCCTGAACCCAAGAAACCACAAGAGTTGAGGCCAGCCAGGAGTCCACGCCATACGAAAAGAACGGACAGGTCCACCCATAGAGGGAATGTCGACACCCGAGGAAAACATGCACAGACACACGCTCCTCCTTGCTAACCGCTGGAGAAATGCAAACTAAACACAGTACTACTTCTCCCTCACCAGGCCGGCAAAGACTGAAAAGATGAATGCCTCGCATTACCAACAGCGACTCTCTGATACTGCTGGACACAGAAGCAATCCTCTGAAAAGGGCAACTTAGCTGTTCCATTAAAATTTAAATGCATACCCTTTATAATAGAAAAATCAATGTTTAGGAGTGAATCCCACAGTGATATTCATACACGCAGACAAAAATAGATGGAAAAAGGTATCCACTGCAGCATTTTTGTAATTGCAAAAAAACTAGCACAAACCTGAGTGTCAGTCAATAGAATTACTTAAATCACTTTTAAAACAATTACTTAACTTACTTTTCAAAGAATCAGTCTGAAATAAATTCCTGATAGTCGTATTTTCTGTGAACATGTTAAGGTATAAAAGGGAATTTTGAAAGTAACTCCCCATCAAAACTGTATTAAAAACTAGAATGTGGGCTGCGGTAAAGCACGTGCTAACACATGCAATTCCCAGCACTCAGACCCCACTACCATGTGCACTGGTCAGAATCACATGCAGTAAGTGTGTATATACACAGCTGGCCAATCACTGACAGGTCACTCACTGAAATGTTCCCTATGAACAGCAGCACGCTCACATCCTACTGTACAGGACAGATGTCTCACGTGTACCTCTGTCCTCGATGGAACATCCTCGGTTTCTGCAATCTCGGAGCTAAAGGTATATTCTGATTCATTGCTGCTGTGGGTAGAGTCCGTTCTCTTGTGTCCAGGCTTAGGCACAGTCTGCGAGGCAAGTAACCCAGATATAAATCATACTACACAATTCAACCAGGCACAATCCCAAAGTGCCCCACCCTGCTCTGTTTCTAACCCCCAGGACCTGTGCTAATACCCAAGTGAGCTGCTTCATGCTGTGCTGACCAAGTCTGTACAAAGAGGAGCGGCAGGAAGGTGTGCACACGGCTTAAGAATACGTACAAACCGACCAACTGGAGGAAAATTATCTGCCATTACTAGACAGTTCCCTTTGGGTCTTTAAAGTTTTGAGTGGTCCATCACACTGGGGCAGCACACTCTGTGCATGCAATGATTTTTATGTTGTGATCAAACAAAACTCAACAGAGGAGCCGGGGTTACAACTAGTGGCACAGCGCCTGCCTGGCAAATGCAAGGTCCTGAGTTCGATTCCTGGTACCAAATTTTAACAGAGAGTTCAGAAAATTATTCAACAATATGTATGACCATTACTGCATGGTAAATGGGTCTGCTACACTTCTGCTCGCTATCTCTGGAGGAGGCCGTGAAAAGAATGGGCAGTAGGCGCAAGGCAAGGAAGCTGTTCTAAGAAATCTCCCTAGACCCCTGGGTTATTTGGGAACCCAGGTGAGACTTTTATGCCATGTGATAACTACAAAATCCATGCTGAGAAAGTTCATGTGGAATAGTGAAGCCAAACAGGTACAGCCCCAGGCTGGCCAAACTTGTATCTAATGCATAAGGAAGCCCCAAAGAACATCTGCAAACCTCCAAAACTCCAGAAGCAGAGGTGTGCAAGAAAAGGGAGAATCACTGTGGCAAGGGCGTATTTACTCTTTTAAGAGCGCTTGCTAAACTTCCTGCAAAAGCCTACAGTTGTATGGGATGACATTTAACAAACTTACTGCATCATAAAGAAAAACAGGTGGGTCCGTAGACCCCCAAGACAGTGATTTTTAATAAATTTATTTAAAATGGGAAAGGGCTGGGGATATAGCTAGGGTAGAGTGCTTGCCTAACACGAGTAAGGTCATGGGTTCCATGACCAGTGCCAGGAAAAAACAAACAAACAAACAAACAAACAAAAGAGTAAGCTCCTCATCTATCCCACATGGACTTATCTAACTTAAAGTCTGAAGGGAAGAGCGCTGCTTTCCGATTCTGGTTCCCTGCACTGAGACCAGGGTGTGGACCGTGTGAGGCAAACTGACTGCACGCCTGCCCCTGACGCCTGTTACTCAGTGTCACTTCTGGGCCCAGGACAGTGTGTAAGCGCTGTGGGTCTGACACTGGGGGCTGGGTAAGCCTCCTAGCTCAGCCACTTGTCCTCTTCCAGTTTCACCGGACCCCATTTCATCATTACAAAGAAATACAGTGTCTGTCTTGTGGGGCCTATGTGTGCGACACGGAGCGCGCAGGCGGCGTGTAGCAGAATGCCTAGCATGTGACCAGCACTCGATTACTCTCAGCCACCACGACTGTCATTGATAAGAATCTGCAGTAATTCCACAACTTCCTTGACAGTGACCTTTCAGTTCTCCAAGTGTTTAGAGCTGTTTCCCTGTTCAACGTGTCATTCAATGACAAGGACACATACGAGCTCATCATGTTCCTTACGATCTGCCATTTTCCCAAACTCCTCCAGAACCTGTATGTTCCCTTTGCCAACACCACTAATTCCACTGTGCACATGCTCGGTTCCTTGTTTAGTTTGGAATTATCTTTAGACGCTTCTCAAATCCAAATTCCCTTGCCACTCTCTACTGTCACTGTTAGCTCTTTAGTCTTCGATCAGTCTTTTCATCACTGCCTCTCGTGTCTATAAACACTGGGTGACTGAATGTTTTTGGAGCAAAATTTTATGGCCCTTCTTATACTAAGGCTGATAACCCTGTACCCTGGTAATCAGTGGCACTGTTAACTCATCAGTGTCCTCTGGCCCACATATCACACAGATTATGGGAAGCCCCGCACTCCATCAGATCCCTTGCCATTTCCCCTGTTCTTCTGAAAAAGTCTGTTTACTGCAAAATACACCTCTAGCCCTAGACTGCAGTGCTGAGCGCTCCACTGCAGAACAGATAAAATAGTAGCCATGTCGCCATCTGTTAGCTGCGAAGTTCGACCGGAATGTTAAAATAGGAAAGTACTATTAACATTAGCTGTTCTACATTATAAAGTCAGATTTTTAAAAAATTCTTTGCAATTTTCTGGCAAAGGTTCCCTGCAAAGACTACAATCTTGATTACATATGGAGATGGAAAGGTGATCTAACAAGAGCTGAGCTGGAAGCAGGCAACCTCTGAGCCTCCTTTCTTTGCTTCTTCCTTTCTCTGATCATTTTGTGACCCAGAATAAGAGCGCTAGGGGGTCTGTTTCCTAAGAAGTAGAACTGTTCCAAGTGCAAAAAGCACATGACCATAGGTAGCAGAGTGCTGAAAAGATATTTTATTTCAAATAGAAGCTGACTTTTGTTTTTGTAGGAATTTACCTTGGAAATTAGAATAAAACCCAGTGGAGAAAATAACAATATAAATGTTTGCTTTATCTGCAAACTTTACACTGACACATTCAAAATATAAAACATAGTCCTACCATCCTGATGTTTCTGTACTACCTTAGGTTCAGTCTTTACAGGAGGTATTTGGTCTTCTGGAGAACTTACCAATGAAGTCCTGTGGCTTCTAGGATTCACTGAGAATCGATACAGCCCACAGGATGGGGCAGGATGGGGCAGAAACAGAAGACCACTCTGGGGCTGCGTGATGGGGACACGGAGTATACAGAGGCTCCTTTTCTGATTCTATTTACTTTTGTGTATATTTAAAACAGGGAAAAGTGCCGGACTCACTGCCATCAGGGCCATCTCCTCCCTGAGGTCATCATAGCGCTCTTCCAGGCGACTGAACTCATTCAGAAGGTTCTGGTATCTCAGCCTCTCATCATTCAGGTCAAGCTCCAGTTGCTTTGTTTCTTCTACCAGCTTCTTCTCCATCGTTTCTGAGGAGAGAGGGGACATGCACAACAAGGTAGCTCTACAGATGGCAAGTGTGACTTCCAGTCTCTGCATGGGATTTAACTTTTAGAACCACTGTGGTCTGTGAAGAGTATCAAGGAAATGTAGGCTACAAAAAAACATGTTCAAGATAGAAATAACTAGTTACTAGAGAATAGCTAGAGGAAGCTTATCTAGCATGTTCTGGAGCCAGTATAATAAACTAGTAGGACAAAGGCTGTAGTACATAAAAAGCTTAGTGGATGACTGTTGATATTGTTAATAAACTAATGTCTAATTAGTCTATACTAATTCTTTGTAAATTATAACCACTCACATCTACCCCTAGAAACAGCAAATAGAATGTCCATACTACTGAGTTCTCTATTTGCAAGATTATTTTTTCATTTTAATTGTTTGCTATTTTCTTGGGGTTTTTTGTACTAGGGATTGAACTCAGGACCTCTGCTTGCTAGGCAGGTGCTACGCTTCTAAGCAAAATCCACAGCTAATTTTTTATTTTAGATTGGGAGCAAAGACTAGATGACCTGAGAATAACATTTTTTTTCAGCAAAAAATAAATACAAACCTAGGCTCAGAAAAACAAATATTCTCACTTATTTGTGGATGCTAAAAAAATTGGTCTGATATAAGAAGAGAGTGAAACAGTGGTGACTAGAGACTGGGAAAGGCAGGGGCGGGGGTTAGACGGCGCATACCAGATCATAATTTAGGGGGAGGAATTAGTTCCAATGCTCACGGCACAGTGGGTCTGTGAGAATTTATACATCTTTACAACTAACTAGAAGAGCCTGATGGTTCCCTACACACAGAAAGGATCAAAAAGAGATGGAAATGCTACCCTGATTTGATCACTGCACACTGCACATAAATACTACGCATCTGTACAAAGGTTTTTAGCACAGCTCTGTTTACTAAATCAATAGGAATTCTATAAGCCACACTGATAAATCATACATGTAGAACAAGTTAACTTCCTAAAACTTACTTGGGACACTAACTGAAGAGTTCGCACTGGTGCACAGCCAGGCTTACAAGTTCACTGACTCAACCAAAATATTTAATGCTCTTGGCCAGGGATGCAGCTTGGTAGCACAGTGCCTGCCTGGCAAGCATGAGGCCCTGAGTTCGATTCCTGGTACAAAAATAACCTGACACTCTTGCTACTTGCAACTTGTCTGTTTATGGTAATGAGGACTGAATGCAGGGCCTGCACACTGAGCTACACCCCCAGCCCTTTAAAAACTTCTTCCTTTGAGACAAGGTCCTGCTAAGTGTCTTAAATTGTTCAGGCTAGACTCAAACTTGTGATCCTCCCACTCTGGTCTTCCAGAGTTCTGGGATTACAGGCATGTGCCACTATGCTTGATTGTAACTTTGTGAATTTAATGATGACAGCCTCAACATTTTAAAACATCCAGTGTTGTAACTGTACAAATATCGGTGTGACTTATAAAACTTTGGGTGGGGTGTAATTCGTTGCACCCACATGAGTCTTACCTGTCATCTCCTTAGCCTGCTCCATGATAAGATGATTGAGGGACTCTTTCTCCTGCTTCAGCAAAGTGTTTTCCTCCTTCAGATTTGACACCAGCTATAACATGGAAGCACAGACTGAGAAGGCTGCAGTAGACAGAGGAAGCCTGAATGCCAAGTGTGACTACCACACTCCGATCGATGGTCCCCTGCAAGCCCTCGACTCTCAGGTCCCACCTGGGGGCTGCTGCCGGCTGCTGTACCAGCCTTGTTATAGTGACCTCTAGAAATTGTTTTCTGCCCTCCCGAGCGGGCCAGAAATTCCTGGGGTACAAGCATGGTGATGGTGGTTGTTTTACTTATACCCTCAACACTAAGAAATTGGCTGGCACCTAATAAAACTCTGCTCTCAAGCAACACAAAGTTCGTAAAGTTCAAGTGAAGAGGTCAGGCTGTAGCGTAAGGTTCAAGTGAAGAGGTCAGGCACTTACAGAGGACGCAAGAGCTTGTTTTGGAAGCTCACTGAAGACCTTATGATGCTCCCTGCTGTTTGGCTTGAGAGAGAGAATTTCCTTTTCATCTGCCTGTAAAAGTCTTGCAAATGTGAGTTTTTTATTACATGTTTAAATAAGTATTGTCCTTACTGCAATGTCAATGTACTTACTGTCACAGAATTCATTATGCTTAACCACGGTGAAATGGTAAATGTTATGTCACATATATTTCACCACAATTAAAAAAAAAAAAACCCTGACTTTCTTATTTCTGATTGGATAAGGATTCCCAAGCAGTAAAAACAGAAACCAACAGTAACTTTCAAAGTACATAATTTACTTAGTTCCTCTTTGGGATAAATTGTGTGCCTTTGCTGAGCGAAGTGTGAATTCTTCTCTCAGCTGAAGTTCCACGAACTCTCTAAATGCGAGCTGCTGATGAAGAGAAAAGTGGGGCAAATCTCTCGTGGGACACTCGCAGATGTGAAGAGGACCATCACCATGGGAATGGGGAAGAGCACTGTACCACAGTAGTCGGTCCAGCACGCACTCCTAGGGCTGGCCTGGTCCCCTGCCCTGCACTGGCGTGGCCTTCACATCACTCTTAGCATAAAGCCCACATCCTCAGAGGGCTCTCCGGAGCAGCTGCTCTGGCCAGGGCTGTGTGGCACTGACCTGGAGTGCTTTTCAAAAACCACGGATGCTCAGCCAGCGCTAAGTCAGCTTGTAAGAACTCTATAGCAGATTCGGCTGTGCACCCTGGGCTCAGAACCAGCTCTGTGTAACTTTGGGACTTTCTGTCATTTTCCCAGCCAGGAAGCCAGCCACCATAGTGAAAAATGTCTGCACCCTGCCACATCACCACGCCCCACCAACGGAACTAACAGTAGCACCCGACTGCAAACCTCTTGAGGGCAGAGATGACAAATAAAAAGAAAGGAGGATTCTGACTCTGCTCATGACTGCCAGTTTACCAGACCGGAAGGGCAGGGAGTTGGTTCTGAAGAGGAAGGTGCCTGCCACCAGGCTCCAGACTGTGCAGAGCAGAAAGTCCTCAACACCCCTAGGGACTGTGGAAGCTTATGAGAGTGAAAGCACTCCAGGGCGTCCCTTTGAGTACACACTGCAATTCCAGGACAAGCTCACTGCATCAGAATGACACCACAGAGCAGCACAGTGAGTCCACGCCCGGGGTCCAGGCCTCCTGCAGATGCACGGGGCACTCCGCGCTGCCCCTGAACACCTGGAAGGAGGCTGCTGGGCTGTGCCACTGATGTGGCTCTCACTGCCGACACCACAGAAGCACATCTGATGCCTTCCAGTGGCGAGGCTGACACGGGGCTGGACAGTTGTGACACTTTCCAGTGAGTCTCATGCCAAGCACTTTTAGGGATGATCACATCTCCTCACTATAAGCTCTGATAGGAGTGAACACAAGTTTGCTGCTGGGAAGCACTCATCAGTCGGTGAGTTTTTTGGGGCTTCTATCTGCATAGCTGCCACCGCTATGCAGATGTCTCCCTCTTGGGCTTCCTCATAGCCTTAATGTAGGTCTCCAGAACTGCGGGCGGACACGCTTTGTTCATAAGCAACCCACCCAGGAATTCGGTTAAAGCAACAGAAAGCAGATGAACAGGAAAGGTATTTAGCCACTATTATTGTGTGTATGTGGGGGGTACTGGAGACTGAACCTCAGGTCTTCACACTTAGCTGTATCTCTAGCTCCTTCTGAGATTTGTTTGACCCTGGCCTTTAATCAGTTGATAAGTTACCAGACTAGGCTCAAACTTGCGACCCTTCGGCCTCCACCTCCTAGAGCACCGTGATTCCAAGCTGCAACATCATGCCTGGCTCCTTCGGTATTTAAATAGTCCTTTACCCTGTTCTCACTGCAGCCAGAACACTCTCCCCTAAGACCCACAGCTGACTCGTGGATCCTGTGGGAGCAGTGGCTGGGAAATGCCAATAGGAATCGTACCCCCACCTCAACTCAGGCCGGTGCTGAGTCACTTGGGCAGGTCAAGACAGCAGCACTTGACTTTGGGTATGCAGAAGGGCACAGATGTCAGTTCCTACCTGCTCAGTTTCTTGTTTGTATCTATCTGCCCGTTCTTCAATGGACTTTTTCTCTGACTGAGTTTGCTCCAGGTCTTTCTGCAGCTTGGCAAGCTCTTCCTGCAGACTGAGGACCCGGCCAGTGGCAACCTTGGCTTCCTCCTCGCTTAGCTGGAGACGTTCTAAGTCACTTCGTAGTTTCTCTGTCTCAGAGTTGTATGTTCCTTCCAGACTGGTCAGTTTCTCCATGAGGCATTTGTAGTCTTTGTTCTTTAAACACATACACATGAGTAATGATAAGCAAATATGCATTTATAATGTGAATAATAAATGTTTTTGGTGAGAAAACCACGCTTATAAACCAGATTTGTGCTATATCATTGTAGCACTGTTGCAGTATCTCACCAAATTTGTAATACTGAAATATTTACAGTACACCTGGTGTTAAAACCAACTTTGGTCTGCATAGACCAGGCCAAGGTGGCGGCACATTCCCCTGTGCATGGAGTAGATGAGGACGGGGCAGTCGTTCCTCCCTGTACCACATCATAGTAACGTAACTGTGTTTGACATGCAACACAGATGTGCTTTTCTCGTAACTGCAAGTATAGCTACACAGAAAAGTCTTGATTCCTGATTTCCAATCCAGAAATAGGGGTATTTGCTTTTGAATACAGATTGGCATACTACTAAAAACCATGTACTAGCTAAATGATGTGTAAGAATGATAAAATGGACAAAAATCACAAGTTTCTTACAAATCTCTATGTTTACTAAGTCAAAATTCACTTCACCCATTCAGAAAACTTGATAAATCCTATTTCATTCTGCTGTTTTGTTTGCTTTATTTAGCCCTTATATAATTACCTTCATATCACTTACATGTGCTAAAATATTACTAAGCACTGCTATACAGCTAAATTTTTATCTCTGCATAAACTGTGCATTCCTCAGAAGCATGGGCACCTTCCTGCTTCTTTTGCTACTTTGGTGCTAAACAGCTCATCTGAAAGAAGAATATTACACTGCATGCAAATAATAGTGATGAAAAAGCTCTGCAGAGTACAAAGTATAGTAAGACTCTTGGTCATAAAGATCTGCAGTGGTTTAGGTCAGGGCTAGTGGGTTTTAAAAGATAAATTCTTGCCTTAGTCCTTGCAGTTGCAATCCAGCCTCCAAGTGCAACACCATTTCTGTGCTCATGCCTGCCACTATTTTATTTTTTTCCCAAGGCTGAAGGGAAAAGCCAGGGGCAGCAATACTGGAAATAATCCCAGTGGGCCTCTGCAGGCCTGCTCCTGGACTTCTGGGCTTCTTTCCCCAACATACCTGCTCATCAACTTTGCGCTGCAGCTGCATGATCTTGTTCTCCATACCAATGTGCAGCTTCTTATAGCGTTCCACGGAGCGCGCTTCAATTTTGAGCTTCTTTAGCTCGCGCTTGGCCATCATCCGCCGAAAGCAGCACTGAAGGTAGACGATGGCATGCAGGCACCGCCTGTAGCGGGTGCGAGCCAGCCAGCCCCGGACCCACTTCTGAATGATGACAGCCTTGTGCTCCCGAAGCATCTGCAGAGAAGGCCAAGGGCAGACAGTGTCAGAGCGAGGAACAAGGCTCATCCCTGTCGACCTGCATCAGCCGGAAAATGGGGGTTACCTGACGGGAAGTCATAAAAGCTGAATCAACAGCATACTAGTAGGATTATGCACACCACAGAAATACAGAGGCGTAACACTCTAAGTGATCTGAAAGGGGATTGAGAAACATAATAATGTGTGCCACAGTCATGGTGTATGTATGACTGTAAGCAGAGCACACACTTGGAAGCTACATATAAATAAAAGCACCAGGTTACCAAAGAAAAAGAATTGTAAAACTAAGGCTGCTTATTGGTGTATGATTTCCAAGAAAACGGACAGAACCAGACATGCTGGGATGACTCTGTGCTACTCTAATGAGAGGGCCCTACAGCACCCTCAACGTGGGGCCACCTCACTGAGCTGCAGGACACAGGCGTGGCAGGGCAGGCCAACGCATGGCGCTAAGCGTGTTACTTCCTCAGAAACATGACGACACTCTTGTTTGCCATGTATTTGGGAAATACCATTCTAGGGCAGTTTCCCATTTCCTCCCTCAACCCCTATCCTCTGTAGTACTGGGGATCAAACCCAGGGCCTTCGCACTGGTGCATATCCCAGACTTTGTCCATTTGGAGACAAGGTCCTGCTGAGTCACTAAGTTGCCCAGGCTGGGCTTGAACTTGTGATTCTCCTGCCTCGGCCTCCAAGAGTGCTGAGATTACAGGTATGTGGCCCCACATTCAACTTTATTGCCTGGGACAAGGATCTCATACAGAAGACCACCAGGCTCTCCCTGAATGAAGAGCAGTTACCTCCACCTTGGCTAAACCTGGCCCTGTCCCCATACACTGGTGCGTACAGACCTGGCTAAGCTGCTCCCTTCTCCCTTTGATTGGCTCTAAGCAACGTGAACAGGGCTGGCTGAGGTGCTGATGTGTAACCTTTGAAGCCAAGGGGCAGCCCTGTTTCCTTGCCTGTGTCTCCCTCAAAAAGGCTGAGCCCAGTGGGATGGCAGAGCAAATGCTCCAGGACTGTCAAGTGGGTTCAAGCCTCAAGATAAGAGGATATGACTTCCTAAGGCAGAAAAAGTTTGCACGTCGGAACTGAAGCACCTGCCCCCAAATGTTAACTGCTCCCTCAACTGTGTCCTGCAGATTGGTGTTTCTGCACCCCCTTCTCTTTACATATTGCGAGGTGCTTTCTGGACACCTGGCCAGCTCAGCTCATAGCACTCCCGTAGTTCACGCCATTCTCACTGTCACTCACCCTTAGCCACTCCCTTCTTCACTAATAAGGCCCCGGATCGAGACCTTTGTTCTGCGAACCCTCATCTGGAGCAGACTCTGGACCACTTGGCTGCCTATAACTGTAAATAGGCCTTAGTGTCTTTACTGTCAATGAGGGTTGCACTGGAGGTGGAAAATTGGAATTAACTCGTCAGGATTCCAATAACGTTTCTATGGGATTACAGATACAAACTTCCTGGACCATGAAGAGAACAGGAAAAGGACTTTTGGACTCTAG
Organism: Dolichotis patagonum; assembly: GCA_004027295.1. Classification (NCBI taxonomy): domain Eukaryota; kingdom Metazoa; phylum Chordata; class Mammalia; order Rodentia; family Caviidae; genus Dolichotis; species Dolichotis patagonum. The sequence continues at coordinate 56,836 of PVJX010004275.1, forward strand.
AAAGGTGGAAAGTAAGCTTCTGTTGTTTTAAACAATTAAATGGAGGTTTTCATTATACATTCACTTATTTTTTGTCTTTTTTTTTTGTTGTTGTTGTTTTTGTTTTTTGAGACAGAGTCTCACTATATAGCCCATGCTGGCCTTGAACTTGTGACAATCCTCCTGCCTCAGCCTCCCAAGTGCTGACAATATAGGTGTGTGTCACCACGCCTAGCTACCACTTATGTTTTTCAAATGACACTGACAAGGGGGAAAAAAGAAGGTAAATTCTCTTTTTCTACCATCTTATTAAAAATATAATTATCAAGTATTTTAGAATACACTTCAATTGTTGATTTCCTTTATTCTGCTCTTACTGACAGTAGCTCCTGTGGTCTTCCCTACTCATGGAACTTGATTAATTTAATGAAACAAACAAACAAACAAACACAGTTAAACCTAATGCCTCACCTTGTGATACCGATTTCTGGCCAAGTAGCCGCGCAAATATGCCTGGAGGACGACCGTGGCAGCTCGTCTCGCCTTGTACCTCCGGCGGACCACATACATGCGCCAGTACTTCTGAGCGACAGTGGCCGCCTTGGTCCTGCGCAGGAACTTGGCGTAGCTGGCCAGGGAAAACAGCAGCACAGGTCAGTGATCAGAAGACTGGGAAAGGTCAGGGTCAGCGGCATGGGCATATGAGTGGCACCTGCAGCACATGATTCCAGAAATGCCCTCCGTGAACTAACATTTCTATTTACTTATATTGCAGCAATTTCTAGAGGTCTCTTAAAGAATCTTTGCATTCACTGTTTCATTTAACCCTTCCCTAGCTCTACAAAGTGAGATGTCCCAGGTGGCAGATACTACAATAAAGTGAGCAAGGCTCATGACCCCAGCATGTGCTCCCTTTTCCACATCAGACCTTCTTAGAGCTATTGGGCATGTGCTTTGTTTTCCTTGAACTTGTCTGAGTATGTGTTCTCCATCATTAATTAATTTTTACTTGCATTTTACAGGTTTTTGTTTTTGTTTCCTTTTTACTGGTCCCAGGGATCAAACTCATGATGGATGGTGTGCTTGCCCAAGCAGGCGCTTATGCCGCTGAGCTAAATCCCCAGCCCCTTTACTTGCATTTTAAATTAAAACTGTCCTAATATGCAATCACGTGGAAGGGTAATTCTTTTCCAGGCCTTCTTAGTCAACTATTCCCTGAAAGCACTCACTGTCAGCTAGCTCACACTCCTGATGATTTAATTTACACAGGACTTGTTTGAGCTCCTTTCAAAAGTAGAATGTAAAACTTTTGAGGCCAGCCAGCAGCAATTTGTAAGTTTTTGAGGATGAACCTAAACCATTCATAAGGTTAAGTTTTATGTAACTGTCTTATGAGTTCATTTTGTCACCCTCAAACTAAGAAGGGGCCAGGCTCTGTCTCCTCAGGTTGGGGGTCGCCCCACCTTGGGCCCGGAGACCTACCAGCGGGCCTGGTGGCCACGCACGAATCTCTGCACGGTCACGGCCGCTCTCCGCATGCGCAGGAACTTCTTTCTCAGCAGCCAGCCCCGGATCGTCTTCTGGATCCGGATGCAGGCGGCCCGCAGCTTGTCTGCTCTCAATTTTTCCAGGTAGGCCACTTGACCGGCACGGAAGAAGATCTTTGTCTTACCAAACTGGTATTTGTCCTTATCCTATGTTAGGAAAAATTTGTATTTCAGAAAAAGATCATACTAAGAAAAGGTAAAAGAGAAAAATATATCTAAAAGCAGAATCAGTAAAGGGCCAAATCTATTTGCTAAAACTCGGGCTAAATCACAATTAGCTAATGGAGCCAGATTTTTGATCAAATGCAAGTTGAGTATACAGAAGGGATTTTAAGGAAAACCATAGTTTAAGAGTTATTTTCCAGAATTATTCTACCTGGAATTATTATCTGAGGCCCGAAACTTGGTTGTGGGTTAAGGCAGCTACTATTGGCTTGTTTGTATTTTAAACACCTCAGGGAAATGGAGATGCTGACTCGCCCTCTGACTGACCCAGGCTGTAAAGTCCGTGAGCAAGCTGAAGGGACAAAACACCAGTGTGAGGGAGGGGACAGGGACACACGCACAGGGACAGAGGTTAAAAACAAACGAAAAACAGAACCCACTCAGTATGCATATTAAGTTTCTAAATAGTTGTCTCTTCGCTTCTACAGTATCTGAAAACAAATGAAGACTTATCAATGGGTTTAAAATTCTACTAACTTCAAACTCCTTTCACAAAGTATTATCATTTATGTTATTCACTGATTAAGTCTAAGCAAAGCTGAACAGTAAATACAGTTAAGGGTGTTGTTTTGGGTGACTTGCCTTATCTAGAAGCATGCAAATTAATAACCATTTTCACATCAAAAGAAGAGTGGAATTTATGTATAATGACCACTGCTCTGATCTAAAATGCTAAGAAAACAGAGAAAGTTACTTTTCACAGTACCTAGATACCTCCCATCTTGAACATGAAACCAGATAACCAGAAACTTCCACGTATATCTAAAAAAGTCTAAACGCATTCAATGCAGTTAACAAAGGAACGCCGCGTAGGAAGCGGTCCTCCCCGTCACCCAGCCCTGCTCAGTTAGGGCCCTGTCTCATCCTGCAGGTCCTCCACTGCACCTGCACCTGCACCTGCACTGCACCAGGTCCAGTGGTGGGGAAGGCCAGGAGGGGGAGTCTCAGTGCTAGGTTTTGTAAAGCACAACTAAGAAAGAGGCTATAGATATCTCGGAGTTAAAAAGATTAACACCACAGAAGAGAAACTATACTTAGTTAATAATCAGTAATTCTGTCAAGTATCTCAAATTGAAATAATCCATGTGGACTGCTGTTAAATAAAAGTGTCTCTTTAAAAACTATGAATCTTAAATTCTCCCAAGATCAGTGACTGTTTTGTTAGAAATACAGACTGCGGGGCCCACCTCAGGCCCTCTGATCAGAAACGCCACGGCTGTGCTTGGCAGCCCCCAGGCGGTGCTGCTCCACAGCAGCGTGAGGACTCCTCAGCCTGGCGTGCACAATGGCCGCACCGACCTGTGTCTCCTAAGCACTTCTCTACTCTACATGAGCGTACCGTAGGCTGCAAGAAGCTCCTTCACCGTGTCTTTTGTTTTTAGCAAATCCTGTGCTTTCCTACTTTTCACACCCTGGTATTCATATTTTCCTTCTACTTTTCTACACTGTCACCCATGCTTCAAGGCCTGACTCAGAACATCTCTCATGAAGCTGCTTCTCCTCCCATAGGCGGATGTGGCTTTGACTGCCGAGTTTCCTGTCTTGCTCACTCGTCACGCAGCGTGAACACGAAGGCGCTTCTCCTCCACACAGTCCTTGGAAAGGTACACTGTGTCCACTTATGTCTTCCTGATTCCACGGTCCCTGGCCTGTCATCTCCCACATGTAGTAAGTGACAGTCTCAAGTCTGGGTGCAGCCTGACTGTTCTGCTCTCCCACTGGCCCCAGCACCCCAGACAGTGAGCCTCTTCCTCCAGCTGCCCTCGAATCATCTGGATGAGTGATATGCTAAACGCAAGTCCAGGGCTTTTGCAGTCAGAACTGTCTCTGTTTATACAAAGGAAGTGAAAATCTTTCTCACCAGTATCAGCTTCTCTAACACCTTCTTGCATGTCTGCTTCCGGTCACCCAGCACGTCTTTTTGCTTCATTAGGACACGATAGCGGCTGAAAAATTCCTGGTAAGTCCACCTATAGAAAACAAATCGCATCACCTTAAAGAACTGGGCTTTGTCTCTTAGGGTGCCACCTTACGCAGGAAGACCACCAGGCTCACCGTGAGGGGAACCCCGCTGCACTGATCCGGATGGTCTCCAGGACCCCACATGCTCTCAGCTGCTGCACTGCCCTCTTCTCGTCGAACCTACGGGTGAAAACAAGCCATCAGTCCATGACAACCAAGTGCAGCCACTGTCCTCAGGCAAGGTTTACATTCTTTTGTGAAGAACCAAGAGGACACGTTGGAGAAGAAGGCAATCAAATTGAGAATCAAATAAAGAAGAGCTCAATCAAATTGGCGAAGTCTGTGCAGAAGTGGAAGGAGACAATTAACAGCAACAAGGAGTGGAAATACTCCTGTGGGCTTGTAGGAAAGCCCGCTGTGCGCTCTAACGCAGCCCTGAGAGTGCTCTGCACTTTGCCCAGACGCAGGGCGCGGGCGGCCTGACTGGCACTTCTCTGCACTCATTAACTCATGTAATCAGGCCCCCTGGGGTGAAGCCTGGCCAGCTGGAGACTTGTCTAACAGAGGGCACGTTAAATATACTCCATTGAGCTACTCGCTAAAAATGTCAGGTTCTAAAGGCAACTTACTGTGCACACACTGAACCTTTATGGTATCCACATCAGTGAAAATATCTTCATGTTGTCTTATATGCTGTATTTATTTCACTCTAGGTAAATGGCATCTTCGCATTAAAACAAGGCTAAAAGAAGAACTAGCGAGAGCTCCTTCCAACCAGATGATCCCAGCTACTCCTACAGTTAAGCTCTGAGCAATCTGCCCACACCTTCTCCTGTGCTGTCCTCCCACAGGTCAGGCTTCCAGGGTGTAACTTCCTGCTTCCTCCACAGCAGGCTTGTCCAGGACAGGGCACAGGTCTGCTGTCTACCAGCACTGCCCTCTAGTCCACGGCAGCATCTCCAGAGAGGAGGACTGGTAGGGGGCCGGAGACACTCGGACCTGTGCAGCAGGAGCCACCACAACCTGAGTACACAGGCATGGTCTCGAAATTCAAAGTCGGAACATAACATGAGTCTGTATTTATGAGGTGCATCATGGTGTTTCAATACAGGTATACATATGAAAGAATCAAACCACATGCACAAACTCCACTTCTTAAAAACATTCTCTAGGGAAACAGTACAAAAATGTTTGGAAAAAGATACTTGTTTTAGTACTGCTGGAACAACCTACATAATCATCAACAGGGAATAATTTAAACAAATGATGGTACATCTATACCACAGGATACTCTGTAGCTATTAAAATGAGGACATGGAGTTTTATGGACTAACACAGGAAGTATTCACAATCTGTTAAGTTAAAAGCAGAGAGAAAACAGCAATTACATCATGACATCCTTGCTTTTGACAGGGTTTCCCCTCTCCCTGTCAACCTCTCTCTCTAACACACACACACTCACGCACGCACACACACTCACACACACACGCACACAAGAAAAGCCCAAGGAAGAGATGCTGGTTAGTCAAGAAGGTTCTATGCCAGGTCACACCAGTTGTCTATCTTTCTGGGTATGTCAGATAATTTTTCATTTATTTTTATAGTAGTCTATCTTTCCTGAAGATTATTTTCAAAATGTAATGTACTAATTTTTTGTTTTGTTTTGTTTTTTGAGACGGGGTCTCACTATGTAATTCAGGCTGGCCCAGAAACTCACTATGTTGCCCAAGCTGGCTTCGAATTCATGGGATCCTTCCTGAGTGCTGGGATTACAGGTGTACATCACCATACCCGGCTTGTAATGTATTAATTTTAAAATTAGAGAAACATTTCTGCTTTGGAGGGGGACAAAAAACCTCCAGAAAGATTCATTCACACACATGGTATTTGAAGGGGACAACTAGTAAAGTAGTTTTTTTCTGATGGTTTGAACAAGTGAAAAATATCAGACAAACCTCTGCCGAGGCAGCGCCACTCCAGCCAGCTCTGGTTTTAACCATGTCCAAATTAAAAGACCTTGCATTGACGTAGTTTCAAAACAGAAAAACGACCAGACATGCTTGGTTAAAGCCTCAACTTTTCAAGTCTCAAAAGGCTAACTGTGAATCACATTCTCAAGAAGGAAGCAAAACCTTAAAAAAGTCTACTAATTAGTATTCTCCTCAACAAGACATGGAGATTTACCAACTGTCTTCCCCGTATGTGGATCTGGCAATCCTGTGAATGTGAGCGCTTTTTCCTTCAGCAGAGGACGACTTACGTGAACGGAAACTTGAAGTCGTTTGGCTTGATACAGCGCACATAATGAGGTGTGGTGGCATTGAGGGTCTCCATGAGCAGGTGGAGGGAGTTACGGAACTGCGTGGAAAAGGACAGAAAGGGACCCAGAAGTTGTATTTTAAAAAATGAATAAAGGAATATACAAGGGAGGGAGAAACAGAGAAAACAGTTAATGGGTGCAACTGGGTAAGAGGCACCACCTCTAATGTTCTACAGCACTACAGTTTGACTATGGTTGACAAATATGTAAACTAGCTAGAAAAAATGTCACAAATGGGGCAAAATCACTTAGAGCTGTCTTTCTGCGGCACGAGTGGAGATGACTACTGCCTGCGGTCCTGACCCATCTGCAGAAGGAGAGCTGCTACTACTCAAGAACTTCCATTACACTGACTGAGCATTGCCACGCACACACCTGCTCTGCTGAACATACAGCCGCCCTGCCTCCTCCTTCTACCACTCTCCCCCAGCCCTGAACTCGCTCTGGGTCTGGGCGGGTCTCTGTCAGGATGTGCAGGGTTTCTGCAGCTTCCCTGTGTGAGCTCAGTCACATGTCACTCGCAGTATAACTCCTTGGAGAACACTAAGGCCATTTAATCAGGTCAAGTGGGAATTCTGCTGTTATACCTGCAAAAGGTAGCAGGTGTCTTAAAAGAGTACAAAGAATGATTGGAGAGTGGGCATGGATGGCCACCAAGAGGTACGGGGAGGGACGGGACCCGGGCCTGCTCCTGTCCATGCTGCGCACAGGGTCTCCCCCTTCCACACCCCTGCACGCTCAGGCACTGAGCACACGTAGAACGGTTCCCACCCCTACAGGCAGGGGACGTGGATGGGGGAAGGGTGTGTTCTTGCCCTGAAGGAGCTGACTGATGCTCTGTAGAAACAGAGACAGGTAGCTAGAGAACAGAACAAGGAAGCAGTGGGCTGGGACAGGAGATGAGGGAAGAACCAGGCGGTGGAGAAAACTGTCCGGGTGAGGTCTAGAATGGCGGAGAGAAGGCCTGTGCTTCACCTGCAGACCCTGCTGGGGAGGCCTCCAGCACCCGCAGGGCAGGGCTCACAGCAGCCCCCACGCACGCACCTGGTGCCCCACAGTCTTTTTGTGCTCTTTAGCCAGCTGGCCTGGCCTGCCCTTGGTGGGCTTTGAAGGAGCACGGCTGAGAGGTGTGCGCCCCGAGAACGTGGCTGAGGTCGGACTGATGGCCCTCTCGTCATCTTGAAAGAGTTCTGGCAGCATCTTAAACTGCATCCGAGACAGGAAAAAAAAAAAAAAAATTAAACACAGTCAAAAGTAAACCTTTATCGAAGAGGAAAGATGGGGATCTGCAATGGTGACGCCTTCCTGCAGGGCCTGGCAGAGCCACATCCTGGTGTCTGATTTAGGTGGTCAAAACTGTGAGAAAGAAAAGGCAAACGTCACAAAAATACAGCAGGAAAATCAGCAGTTCCACAACCATCTTTGGAGGAAAAAATGCTGCACCCAGACTTGCAAGCCTAAGCCACAGGAAATGGCTACTCTAAAGCATTACTGGTTCTGAACTATAATTATTTTATGAGCAAAATATTAAATGAACGTCCTTTCTTCTTCCTTTACTTCCACAGGAGGTTTGCTCACCAGTGAAGAGAGGAGCAGTCCAGGTCTGCACGTTACCTAACAAGTGTTCTCTTGTCTGCCTCCTAGTCCCACCCACGAACCCCAGCGCTGAGCTGACTCAAAAGTGTCATGGAAAAACCTCAGCAACAGGGTGTCAGGAACAAGTCCTCAGTGTTAGGAGATTTAAAACAGCCATCAATTAATAATTTTTAAGAAAATAGCCAGGCCTGGTGGTGCCTGCTTGTAATTCTACCTCTCAGGAGGCTGAGGCAGAAGGATCACTGTGAGTTCAAGGCCAGCCTGGGCTACACAGTGAGACCTTGCCTCAAACAAAACAAAGCAGAACAAAAATTTGCACTGGGGAAAAAAGGAAAAACAAAAACAGAAAAGTTGATCTTATACTGCAAGTTTGTGTTTTGTTTTCAAGGGATTTAGAACTTTAACATAATAACTGTAATGAATTTTTGGTTCTACCACACTATAAAAGACTATCTGGTATTAGGTAGGTGGACGGTATAGCTAATATTGTTGGGAGAAATTTTATGGAATAAAAGAGACTTAAAATTAATTCACAGGGCTGGGGATTTAGCTCAGTGGCATAAGCGCCTGCCTTGCAAGCACATGGTTGTGAGTCTGATCTCCAGTACCAATAAAAAAAATTAACCCACAGGAATAGCTTGATATATGTACACAGCTTTATAACAATACCAATTCTATACAAATAAAATCAACCATGCACAACCAGGGCAACTTAGTAAGACACTGTCTCAAAATTAAAAATTAAAAGGCTTAGGGTTCAATACCCAGTACTGTGAAAGAAAAAAATAAATCAATCTTTTGTATAAATGAAGTTACATTCACAACCCCCCATTATTTATCTAATAATCTCAGAATATTTCCCCCCAAAACCTGTGTTTTCTTATAGGAGCTCTTTCACCGAGAGCAGGGGACGTGGTCCAGTGGCAGAGCAGCTGCATGAGGCTCTGGGTTTTGGACCCCACAGCCACAAAGTGGGGGGCAGGTATCTTGCAATGAGATTTCATTTCACTGTGAAATCACAGTGAAATGCATATATCACTCATAATGTACTTTAGGAAATAATTCATGATATGTGTAATATATCAATGGTTGCTCACTGAACAAATGAATGTATTCTTTGCTTTAAGAAATTAACAAAATGCCAGGCATGGTGGTGCATGCCTGTAATTACAGCACCTGAGGGGCTGAGGCAGGAGGATCACTGCAAGCTGAAGGCCAGCCTGGGCTACACAGTGAGTTCAAAGCCAGCCTAAACTGCACAGCAAGACCCTGCCTCAAAACACAAGAAGAAAAAGAAAAAGAGGAAGCAGGAGAGGGGAGAGAAGGAGGAAGAGGAAGAGAAGGCGGAGAAGGAAGAGGAGGAGGAGGAGAAGGAAGAAGAGAAGGAGAAGAAAGAGAAGAAGAAATAATTAACATTATATGGCCAAACACACTTTCTTTTCGAACTACAAAGAATTAATTTTTACCTCCAAGGAAAAATGATGATCGTTTACTTACTAAAGTTGACTTTTTAAAACTTTATGATGGTGTGAGGTGATAAGCATTCGGTAGAAACCAGATTTTGAACGGAGTCTGGTGTCTTTCTGAGCTTGTGGCTCTGGTACCACGCTCTCTGCCCCGCCAGGCGGCGGCGGCGGCATGGAGCCTGTGCAGTCACAGGGTGAGCAACAACACACGCCGCACATCCCTCAGCTCGGGAACGTGCATGCTATGTGCCTTCGTATTTCACCACATGTGCAAAACCCCATCTGTGACTCCTGTACCACATACCCATTCTGCTCTTCACATTCAATGCAGGGCTCAATAAATTACATTCCAAATTCACAAGAGAGAAAAAGAAAGGAAGTCAATAATCTACTTTGACCCTGCTGGCTGAAAAGAAGAGGTATTTTCCATTCTCCTGTTACAGCATTACGGTCATGTGCGAGAACCTGGAAACTCCGCTCACAACTGCACTGCAGGGTACCCGAGGACGGGCCACACACTCAGACTCTTCCTATGATTCCATTCCCAAACGAACGGCAGGCGCAGGCTCAGGGTCAGCGTGCACCCAAACTTTGTTCTCTTTTGTGTGAAAAAGTTGTAAGTGCTGAGCTGCCAAATCACACTCACCAGGAGCTGTTACAGTTTCACTTAGTAACTATTATCTCACTAGAAAACAGCTTCCTTTCCAGTGTTCACTGTACTTATGTATGGGGGGGCACTTCCTCTTCACAGAGATTATAATTCTCTGCATAGATTTTCCTTTAAAAAAGTTAGTAAGTGAGCCAGGCATGGGGACATACGCCTGTAATCTCAACACTGAGGGAGGCTGAGGCAGGAGGATTGCAAGATTGAGCCCAGCCAGGGCACCTTACTAGGACCCTCTCTCAAAAATTAAAAAGTTAGGAATACAGCTTGGTGAGAAGGCCCTGGGCTCACTCTCCAGTACTGCAAAAGCAAAATAAAACATAGGTTTTAATCTCCTGAATCAGAAACTGCTATGTGATTTTTCCTTGAGGCGGCATCCAGCTTCCCGACAGGCTGTTCTCCTCAGAGCCCGCCCCTGGCCCTCCCCCAGGCTCTGACCACCACGGCAGGCTGTCTGGGCCTCTGGCCTTAGCTTTACACCTGCTCCACCCAGATGCACCCTTGAGGGGACCCATCGAGGTTCAGGCTTCAGCACCACCAAGCTCTAACGGCCGCCAAGTTTCCACCACGTGCTCCAAGCCTCCCTCTAGCCTACCCCCTTTCATTTCCAACTCCCCAGAAGATGTGTCCACGTGGCTACCCAGCACTGCTCCAAACGAAACCTGCCAAAACAGACACAGACTGACTTCACACTACACTACAAGAACTGAATTCAAAACATGTAAAACATTAAACAACTGGTCCTTCCAAGAGAACAAATTAACACTGAGTTACGTGTGCTTTCAACTGGAGGCAGAACAGTTATAAAGCCCGTGTCCCTGGGATGGGTTTCTGCAAAGCCCGGGAGCAAGGGAGGCTGTGACGCTGTGACTGGTAAATCACACACCATCCCCTGGGCAAGGGGTAGAGACCTTGAACCAGCACAACAGAAAACAAAGTCACAGCAAAGACAGAGTGCTTACGGGAGCGCCAGGGACGAGACCCTCTGTTCTGTGGAGGCTTGGTTACACTGGCAAATATTAAGAGCAGGCTATCGTGGTTTACGTCACTATCCATAAGTCAAAGTGATTAAGCTCGTCAAGTGAGTAAAACTTAAAAGACAGGCACTAATCTCTGTTAGTTCATCAAAACGAAGTTTCTGCTTTTATAGTTTGATCATTTTTTTCATGCTTGTATCTTGTATTCTGAAGAACTACTTTGAAGATAACAACACATAATATATTATTAACCATCGTTATTCTGCTATTATGTTGTTTTGAAATTCTATATGATTATTTTTGTTCTTTTTTTGTTAAGAACACTAACGCACGAGAACATCAATCCTGAAAGCTATGAAGTGTTAACGCTCAGTACTTGTTAGCTGAAAGACTTTTTCTACAGACAGTATGGCACATTACTTTCTGACAGTTAAAGGTGGGATTTGGTCTTTATTTGATGTTTATTTTATCAAAATAATTGAAAGTAAAAGTTTTTATTCAGAAACAAGTCAGGATATTTATACTCTATCCCATTTAAATTGTAAGGGTTCTCTTTGAATGAGCTAGAAAAACACAGAATGCCAGTCAGTCATCTACAAGAATTTACATGGAGATTTATGCTTTCCTGATGAATTCTTGAGTATTTACCAAACTCCCTGGCCTCCTGGTTTTCTCCCTGTGGGATGATCTGAGCCTCTCCTGTCTTCTTCAGATGAAGGTCGGAGGCGGAGGTGGGGCTCAACCAACAATGCGATGTGGCCACCGTAACTCCCTGCCCTCTGGAATCTCCTTTCTACCAGAAGGCGGTGCTCCAGTACCACGTCTGACCCAGGTGCCACGGTTCACAGAGCAGCCACCCTGGGACGGGGTCCATGAGGCTGCACGCCTAGTACGTCCTGCAGCGCGGGCAGCAGGGCTCCCCCGTCGTGTTGCACCACCCAAGGACAAGAGCGGGCCGGCACGCCGAGGAGGCGAGGCCTGCACACACCACTGGAGGCCACGCCGCACGTAGGCCAAGAGCAGATGAGCACGGCCACCTGAGCTTCCATTGGCCTGGAAACCCCAGCCACAAAGCCTCCGTGCCTCTGCTGTAAACGAGTAGCAGTGGCCCTCACTCTAAGGGTTAGACATGCTAACATTCGCAAAGCATTGAGAACAGAACCTGACACGCAGTATTATATATTTGAAAAATTACAAGCTGTAACTAACATTGGTTTTGCTAGAAAAAAATCATTTTTGTTAAAAAGCTAATGCTGGAGTAATTAATATTTTACAGAATACAGCCTGATTACTGTAAGCCTATCCACCATTACCTTGCTTGACTTAAGAACTTGAATTTGTTCTTCAAAAACGGTATCTTTATTCTTTTCAAGAAAGCCTTCACATTGATATTCCACCTGAAAACACATGACGAAATATACTTAATTGATAAAACTTTTAAATAGATATCACTGTCATCACCAACAAAATATTTATTAGCTCAGCCGTACAACTAGCTCTTAGCAAAGTGTTGTCATCAGTGGTTTCTGTTATCGTCAGTAACAATCACTGGAAAGAGGTACGTTAATTAGAGTAAAACTCCCCCAGTACCACTCTCCTAGGGAAGGGCGGCAGTGTCGCTGGTTAACTGCGCTAAGGAGCCTCTTCATCATGGTTAAGCAGACCCCTAGGAAGCTGATCCCAGGCTGCCGCTGCCAGCTCCTTCTCCGCTAGCCCAGCGCCCAGCGGCAGAAGAGAGCAACGTGGGGGAGAGGGCCAGCCGGAAGACACGCTGGCTGCTGGGGGCAGCTAACACCGCTGGGGAAGTAAGATTTGGTAAGCAGGACTCTTTAACAAGGGACTCTTTTTCTTTCTAAACCCCAGCAACTTCAGATGGCATCCACCACTCAAGGAGCTCTACGCCCCACACTCCAAACACATTGGTGGCCTTAGGGTCATTCCTAAATTTCCTGCCCGGACCAAAGCAGACTCAGTTCTCACCCTAAGTTCTCACTCTAAGTTCTCACCCTAAGTTCTCAGCCCCAAAAGGGCACCCCAGGAAGCTTACCTCAAAGCCGACCCTACAACAAAGCAGACCACGGAACCTTGGCACAGCATGTCATCATGGTGAGTCAGGACAGAAGGTGACATACCCACAATCACTATTCTGAAACCCTAAGGGTAGGCTATGCTTTAGAACTCAGAAATTCAAGAATTTAATACTCCAGCAGAGTCTAAGGCAGCCACCTCTAATCAGACAGTAACATTTTTACACTGAACTGTGTAAATACCTTAACTGTGATAAAGACCATACTTTTCATATTAATTCAAATCAAAGGTCAAGTTTAGCTGCTAATGAGTTATGAAAAGACTTGGTTTTCAGTACTTCCTAGATATCAGTTATGGGCAGAAAACTATAGATCTGTATTTATTTCATGTACATTACAATGAAATGTAAGGCAAAGAAAGAGGAAACCAAGAAGCCAAATACTGAAGACTAGTTTTCTTATATGGTCTTGAATGGCGCAAGCACCAGTGACCGTGATGATGCTCCCGATAATGATACTTCCTGACTATTGCTTTTTCCCCTCAATAATTTAAGTATTCAAAAGAAAAAAGATATAAAGCTCCTTACTTTGTCAGCAAAATGCTGGATGATGAAAGCTTTGTTTGACAGACGGGGCTTTTCAAAGAGTGCACATTTGTTCAAATGTGTGTTGTACAATTTTTGCGCCCAAGTGTCATCTGTCCCCTTAGGCATCTACACAGAGAGAAAAAACAGAAAGAAAACAAGCAGAATAGTGAAACTCTTCCCATGCAACAGCCACCAAGAGACCACATTTTGCCTTTGTCTAACAACTCACATGCTCAGTTTACAAAGTCCTTTCTTCTACATTCCTCTGTCACAGGCCAAAACCCTGCTGCTCCTGGAGAGCGTGCCAGCCCTTCTCAGGGATGACCCAGCCCAACCTTTAGGCGACTTGATCTGTGTCTACCAGGAGTTGTCAAATAAATATTTAATGTTTTTAAAATAACAAAGGCCTCACAGGTTAAAAATGGAGTATCACAGCTATGATGCATTTTAAACTTTTTATAAAATAAAGGGAACACTGCACAGAGTGATGGAGATCTATAATTCAGAGAAGCGTGGTGATTTCCTTGCTGTTTCCTCCAATCTCACTGTGTCTTCCTGTCTTTCACGGTATGTGCGTGATGTGCTCATTCTGTACAATCTCTGCATTTTTTCTTCTTGACAATAATATTCTTTTATTTATGGTCACTAAGTTGTCACTGATTTTTTGTTATTACAATAATTGCCAAGGTTTTCTTCTACAGATATACCCTGTATATTTTTGCAAGTATATTCGTAGGTTAAATTATAGCAGTCCCATTCTTGGATAAAAACAGATATGCAGGCCGGGGGTTTAGCTCAGCGGCATAAGTGCCTGCTTAGCAAACACAAGGTCATGAGTTCAATCCCTGGCACCAAAAAAAAAAAAAAAACAATGGATACGCATTTATGGTTCTGACAAATGTCAGATTTTCTCCTAATTATGTTACATAAATCATGTCAACTCTAATCAACTGTATATGTGCAATATTCATTATTATCAAATGAAAGGTATCAGGTTTAAATTTGCCCATTTGATAAATAATGGGATAGCACCTTCACTTTGCATTTTTAAAAAGCCTCAAATGAGGTGAGCACCATTTTATTACATGCATTCTTCTTCTTTTTTTTTTTTTGTACTGGGAATTGAACTGAGGACCTTACGCTTGCCAGGCAGACACCGTGCTGCTGAGCTACATCCCTGGTCCTTACATGCATTCTTAATGTTGGAAATATCTAGATGCTTAGAGGGATCAACCTGGGATCGACCTCTGATAAGTTGCAATCACTGCACAGAAACTAAAGAAAGATTAAGGCAATGGACGGGTTATCTGCCTAAAACTGGTCAGTTAGTCAAAAGCTGGGAATCCAGTATTTTCCCCAACATACTGCACCTTCAAAGATGAAAGCTAAAAACTGCATTCCCATCATATATCTGTAATAAAGAGGAATAACTGGGGAAGTTAAAAATACAGCCATTTAGAACAACTTCTTGCGCCCCCCCCCTTCTTTTTCTTTTTAGTGCTGTGGATTAAACTCAGGGAGCACCAAGGCTGGCTCTGAGTTTCAGATTCTGTTGCCTTTGTCTCCCAAGCAGCCAGGATTACCAATGTGTGCTGCCATACCTGGCTTTCCCATACTTCTTCACATATATTCTACCACTGAACAAAAAGGACTAACTTAACAAATTGGTAACAAAAGTGTAAAAATTGGTAGCAATTTAATGTCAATTTCTCATATAATTTATAGTTAGCTAAAAAGAAAAGGGACATTCTCCAAGTTTCACTAAGGAGAGTCCCTGAGGTCTAGGGTCCCCTCAGAATGAAAAGTCAGAGTAAGCCCCAGCTGTTGTCCAATGGCCTTGTGTGGTATACAGGTGATTCTACAGGACGTTCTCCTCACCTCTGGCCTTAATATTGCTATTCTGGTCCACTAGGCAACCCAGAAAATCATACCTTACATTCCTCATCCAGCAAATCTAGAATGCCCAGTTTAGACTCTATAAGATTAATACAGGGCTGATTATCATAAAAATCTATGAGTGTCCATGGAATCTGTTCCTTCATGTATTCCTCTTGTTCCAATTTGAAGACATGCTGAAATAAAACAAACAAAAAACCCGGCAGTCATTATTGGATTATCATAAAGAATTTGGTCAACAATGCTTCTATCAGAGAATACCAATGTAATTAGAGATAGCCCCTGACTCCTAGCAACAATGATCTCATTGGAGAAGCATGATTTATACACAGGAAAGGCAAATATAAACCACATGGTGAAGACCTGCTACACAGGATTCCTGGTGAACAAGAAAATCTAGGCATGTGAGTGCTTTAAACAGCTGATAAGTGCGGCAGTCGCTGTGATCACGTTTATTCTAAACTGCACTGTGTGCTGCAGCTTCTTAAATTACTGTGTGGACCTGCTAACAGCAGGTGACCCAGGTGTGCCTGAGGGACCCAGAGCAGCTGCATGGAGCAATGCCTTCCAGGCCTCCTGACAGCACAGGTAAAGTCTTCAGCTCAAGAAAGTCCTGCTACTACGGGCTGGTGGTGCCAGAGTACATATGCCTAGGACAGGGTGGCCGGTCTCCTACATCAGTCCTTATCACTCTCCTCAGTCACAGAATCTACACTTTCTGCTTTTCTGAATTCTGCATCCAGAACTGCGAGCAGCTACAAGCCTTACTGCTGCTACTTCTGCCAACAGCCTCAGTCACCATGTATACCGCTGCCTCTCATCAGTGTCAGTGGACCGTGTGCCACGTGTTGGCCACTGCCCATGGCTGACAACATAGTAGACACTGCCCTCATGGAGAAGGAAGCCAGTGGAAGAAGTGCTAGAAATCAAATCGTCACAGGGAGTGAGATTACAAAGTAACGCTCCCAAGGAAAACAAGCGGAGCTGACAGAAGAGCTCGTCTCACTGGGACACAAGGTGGCCAGCGTGGTTTCCCGAGGGAGGGCTATGTGATCCCAGTGCTGCCGACAGGTGGAAGCAAGTGGTGCAGATGGAAAGTGGTCCAGCTAGTGTCACAACTTGGGCTTCAGGACGCAAGTCTGGTCCACACGCAGATACCAAACCTCTCAGCTCTGCCTGCTGACGCCACTCCACGCTCCCCGGGGCTTGCTTTCCTTCTCACTCTCTTGTGTCTTTGGCTCTCTCAGGTGCCCTGTTTCCAGGCAGATGTGTCTGAGACCCAAGCCCCGTGGAACTCAGATGACCGATTTCTGTTGCATCTTCTCCTCCTGCACCTGGAAGCTCCCCACTTTATTCTGTACTTACTGCAGTGCCACCCTCCACTCATTTGCAGCATGTGCAGTAATAAGCCTTAGTCAGAAAACCGGTCATCCATATGAATATTTATATCAGGCTAATTAGCAAATTGCTTCTGCTCCTTTGACTAATGAGAAGGCAAACAGGGCACCATATGTTAGCATGATGCCCTAACTGATGGCACCAACATCTTCCAAACTAATGAGCTATCTTTTCAAAAATTTCTCTAATTTATATGCAGTCTGCACATTGGCACCAGAAGCCCTGCACTAGATTTTAAATAGAGCTTTTTTCTCATACATAGCTTTACATCTCGTTTGGGAAAATCCAGGGAAGTCTCAGTTGTCAAAGAATGTGGGCATGAGGTTCAGCGTGCCCACCCAGCAGTGCCTCCAGCGGCAGGCCAGTCACAGTGCTCCTGATGCTGCTGCCCCTCCTGCGGGGCCAGCCCAGGGAGCACCCTTGTAGCCAGGTTCTCCTCCGTGAGTTCCTACGTGGTCAGCGCCCTAGGCCTGCTGTGGGACCTGAGGCCCTCCTCTGCTGGCAGCGCTGATGAAAACACGAGCAGGGTTAATCAGGTTTGCTTCCTCCCTTATTGAGTCAAAAAACTTAAGCAACTAGCAGTGGGAGCTAAAGCTGAAATAAACCAAGACGAGCAGGAGCTGCACAAGTTAAGCGGACAGGAAGAACATTCCAAGCACTGCTCTGCTGGCTTCACAGAACATCTGAAATGATCGAGGAAGCAGACAGACGGGAAAAATCCCAGAGACCAGAAGGAAGAATCCACCATCGGACAGTGTGAGGGAGTGGGACCACTGTGCAGAGAGAAGCCAAGGTGCAGGGGAGGGAGGTGTGCGGAGGGAGAGGAGGAGAAACGGGGTCAAGACAGCAGGAAAGAGAAATGAGTGTAAGAGCAACACATGGCAGACACACAGGGTGCCGAGACAGTGACTGTCAGGCCGGGCTCTACCCTGGCTAGCACTGGCTCCAGAGGTCTCCAGTCATCCTAGGGTGCACTGACTAAAATATTGCCAAACCCAGAAAAACCCTGAGAAATGAGGGTGCTCGACTGGGTTACTGTTAGGTTTTTAATATTCTTTATGCAGAGACAAAAAAATACACCGATTTTATTATTATGGAAATAGTAATGAGCCTAAGGTCTTTAAGATTATACTACTTCACCTGTTAAGCAGTTTAAGTTTCTAAAGATGATTCAAATTTTTATCAAAGTATATGTAATGTTTTTAAAATACCAAATGCTTCAAAAGGTTTTTATAACTTTTATCCCTTTCCTCCCATCTCATTCCCTACAGGCAAAAACTTAATTATCTTAGGTACTTCTCCTGGTATTTATCAATGTATTTCTAAAGAATATGCTTATCAGCTACTTTCTAGTTGATCAGTTTGAAACTGTTGATTTTCTGGTAAGCCACATGAGGCTAAATTTGCACAGACCACCTCTCCAATGCTGCTTTGCTAGCTTCCCAATATTACTAGTTTTAGATGACCTTCTGGTTTTTTATTATTTTTCAGCTCCAGGGACATCTTTCACTGTGGACTGTACCACCCAGCCTGTCTCACACAGTGAAGGGAGGAAGGGTACTTTTCAGGCTCTGTAACTCTCTTCTCTTCTCTCTTCCATTTCCTATGCATGGCTCATTTTAGTGCCCCCTCACCACGACTAATCACCACCCCAATGTGGCACTCACAACTGCGCCCAGCATGTGATGAGCACTATACTTATCCACAGATGCACATGCCGTAGGCACCAGTAGTGTCTCCACTTTAGAGATGAGGAAGTTGAGTTCTGGCAAAACCAGTTAACTTGCCCCGGGGCCCCTGGATAATCGCTGCAGAGTGGGATTCCAGGTCAGGCAATTCCCCCCTGGGGCCTGCGCCCTTTACTATTACTATCTGCTGCCCCTTATTTTTAAACACCTTCAAGTCTCCCACGGGGACAGGAGTCCCCTAGGGTATCTGATATTACCACCTCCTAAGAGCCACAGTTCACAATAACTCCCACTCTCACTGCCATGGCAAACAGTACACTACCGGAAGAAAGAACAGGTAAGGTTCTGATGTTTATGTTTAGCTCTGACATCCTGCTCACACAGCAGGTAGGAAAGAGCTCAGGTGGTCCAACGTCCATGGCCAGTCTGGGTCAGACTAACACACTGAAGGAAACGCCTGTGCTCACAGCCTCATTCTCCCTGTGCTACCACCCAACACAGTTCAGCCTCTCTCAATTTCTGTGCCTCAAATTCTCATGATTCTCAGGCAAGGGAGAGCTTTGAATTCCACCCGGACCATCAAACGTTTTTCTAATGATGCATCATTAATCATCGGTTCCTTAGCAGTTTAGCTATTCTAAACCCCGCACAATAACTGTATTTCAGGACTTCATTTCAGGGACCAGGTTTAAACAAAGACTAGGAATTCAAGAGAATAATTTATAGCAGAGTATTATTCAAGGAAGAAAAGTCTTACCATGTTGAATTGTTGCTGTAGTTTTTCATTTGCATAATTTATGCAAAACTGTTCAAAACTATTTATTTCAAATGTTTCAAACCTGCAAAACCAAAAATAAAATGGGAAAGGGAGAAAAGAAACAAATATTTTTTTTAAAAAATTCAAAATGCACACATTAGGAAGAAAAATGGGATAAAAGTTCCTAAGTCAAAAACATGGACTTTGTATCTAGTAGGTGACAATCAGTCAGGAGTGGAGAGTTTTTACAGTGGCCGAAGCATGCAGAGATGCTGGACACGAGGAAGTGTTTGTTCCTGTTGTTCAGGGTTTTTGTTTTGTTTTGGCACTGAGAGTTTTGGAGCTTATTTCATCCTGAAGTGGGGAACAACAATACTGAAATAAAGCTACTGCACTTCTCAACTGACAGACTCACAAAGTTACGTACACAGAGAGGGAAAACAGAAATAGAGCTATCAGAGGTTCTTTAGAAAACTAAAACAAGGAACGGAAGACAAGGACCAAACAAACACAATATGCAGGGAGGCCTCACAAGTAAAGAAGGGCATCCGAAGAAGGCAAAGGGATGAGCAAAATAGATCTGCAGAAATTCAGCAATAACTGGCCAAGTAAGAGTTGGAAATCCATTAATTCTGCCCACTAGGCTTGGTGAATTAGCACTGGACTTGAGGTATATATTTGGCTTTAATTTTATGCAACAAGCAATTCTACCACCATCATCAAGGTGCTCCTGAACTGTCCTCCTCCTCACCAGCAGAAGACAAAATTAAATGTAACACAGAGTTACTGTGTTTCCTGTATGAGGAAATGCCCGCTGCTAACCTCAAGACAAACGTACTTACCCGTAGATATCCAGCACACCAATAAAAGAGTGTTGCTTGACAGCAGAATGGAGAGCCTGGTTGACATGATCCACGATCCAGTTAAAGAGCTTGGCATAGATGTGTTTGGCCAACGCATCCCGGGCATTTGTGGCCTGCAGCTTGGAGATGGGCTTGATGTACGTCTCCGTGGCAGTGGCCAGCTTTCGATGGCAGAGCCAGTGGCACATCTCCTCATATTCCACCCCCATGAGGTCACAGAAGATACTGAGAGGTTCATGCTTGGGCTGTCAAGAGAGAATGGGTCAATCAGAGAAGAACTTCTTGGAAATGGTAACAAAGAAGTAGTAATTTCTTCGTTGACGTTCCAAGATCACTCAAGCCTGATCAATAATGATAATCACAACATCCATCTAAACTGAGTCTAGGCAGCACTTTGCCATCTTCTTTAAGGTTCATTTTGCTTCTACAAAAATGCATTGTGTATCTCTTAGAGCACATTCATTCAGAAAGTCAACTAGTCAAAGAACATTCACTGAATGTCCATTACATGCCAACAAATGAAAAAAGATCTGGTGCTTATCCACCTACAGTTCACAGTCCACTGGGGAAATGATTCCTCCCTAAAATGTAAGGTATCACAAAGGACACTGAGAGTCCACGAGAGCGGTACCTACTCTAGCCATGGGAAGAAGACACAGAACTGAGATCTGAAGGGGTGGAAGGTGCCACTAGGCCAAAGAGGGAACTGGCTGTCTGAGCAGAGAGAGGGAAAAGCTGCAAAAAGGCGCTAGCAGGAAGGGAACCGTCAATAAGAGGGGTCAAGGCTGAGGGAGAAAAAGTGTCAGACGAAGCCACAGAGAGTGGCAGAGGCTCGGCCAGTCTTTATCCTCCGAGGAATGGGGAGCTGCTGCAGGTCTTCAGCAGGAAACTTGACAGCTGAGTGATCAGGCAGGCCACTGCAGAGCGTGGGCCACATGACACCCCACTAGAGCAGACACTTTTAACATGATTATGTGACTCTAACATTGTTTTTCATGACCTGACTGCAAGGTGCTCAAGCATAAACTACACAGGTGACAACGAAATGTGGGAGACAATTCCAGTGACTCCCTTTGAATCCAAAACAATTACTGTGACTTTGATTATTTGGAGATTTATCCTTATACTGATATGTAGAGAGCTGCTGGCTAGGGTATTTCCTTCTCTCTTCAATTGGCTCCAAGCATTGCAGATAAGGCTAGCTGAGGTGCTGGTATGTAAATTCTAAAGCCAACAGATAGTCCTGTCTCCTCACATAGTGTTCTCTGTACCCCAGATATGAACCCAGGGGGATGTTTACAGCCAGTCAGCTCTGGGAATGTCAACTGGGTAGGAGCCTCAAAGTAAAGAGGCTGTGACTCCCCAGGGCACAAGAGTTTACATGTCAGAAACTAAAGTGACAGCCTCCCAAAACAATTCAGTTGCTACCTTAGATTGTGTGAATTGACCATTCTGCATATCTTTATCTCTGCAATTTACAGAGGTACCCTTCTCTCACCTGGCCGGCCAGCTCAGGTTACTCACGTAATTCCCGCCATCCTCACTGTCACTCATCCCTGAGCCACCCCCCTTCTTCATAAGGTAATAAATTCTGGGAGAGGCCTAGGATCAGGGCCTTTGTCCGCATGTCCTCACGGGGATTGGACTTAAGACTCCTTGGCTGCCCTTAACTTGGAATATGTCTTGGTGTTTTTACTTGCTGTGGGTTGCATTGGTGATGGTAGATTTGGAATTAACTTGCTGGGATTCCAACGACGTCTCAATGGGATTACAAATATAACTTTTTGGATTGTGAGGAAAACTAGAAAGAGGACTACAATACATGGAACACTGAACTCATTATTTGGGTTTACAATAAACAAAAAAATGTATCAGACACTGTGTGTGCTTTGCAGCTCAATGAGCAACTATCAGTTATGGTAACTCAACCTACCCATGTATGTGTGCTGTGAAGATAGGCATTTATTATTACTTATTAATAAAAAGTAAGTTTGCTCTGCACCATGTTGGAACTTAGGGTGCTGGAAAACCGAGCAACCAGCCTGCCACCCTGGTAAGTGGCCGTGGTCTGGCAAGCCGCGGCTACCCCAGGGCAAGAGCATCTCCTGAGATTCGTGCCATGTTGGAACTTAGGGAGCTGGGAAACTGAACAACCATCCTGCTGCCCTGGTAAGCGGCTACGTGTCTGCCAGCACCCGGGCTGAGAATCAAACATCTCTCCCCCACCTCCCCGCCCTAGCAAGTGGGAGCCAGAGAGCTGAGCATCTCTGGGGAAGTTGACCATATGTAATACAGCAAATAAGGGGGATTTCCTTCTACCATTTCTTTGAAGGCAAGTATTTTTATCACTGTTTTGCTTTGTCCTGATAAATGGTATTGTTCTATTCAATATTGTTTTGATAAGTTCTATAATATTCTGTATTTCCTTTGATTTTGTTATACCTGATTGAAAGAACAACTATTGTGAAGATAACGAGATACACTAAGGTACATATTACTGTTATCCCGGTAACCTGTTGTTGAAGTTTTGTACCAATTTCACTGCACTGTCTCAATTGGCTTTATTCCATCCTATTCTGTTGTATTTTACTACCTTCAAATTAATAAAAAAAACTTTTAAAAAAGTAAGTTTGCTTAATTATTAAACAAGTGATTTCTTTTAAAATTTTGGTAAATTAAAATAGTTTTTAGCAACTTGGTATAAGTATAAAAACATATCAAATTTTGCTCATGATAGTGTTACAACTACATATACAACATCGCCAATACTAAAAAAGAAAAAAAAGGTGGTCAAAAGAAAACAGAACCCAAAAAATGAAAAACATTATGGAAGAAGAAAATGTTCAACAAAAAATGAACAGATGAATAGTTTTTGTCGAGACAAATAAGTCACTATGCTTACTTTGTAGTATAAGCCTGCCAGTTTTCAGAGATTATAATGTGAAAAGAAAGTTACATGCAAAAACATACTGCCAAATGATGCATATCAAGGCATGTTTCATAGACAAAATAGCATAACTAAAAAAAAGTCTTTCATCTCAAAGAAAAATTTTACTTGCATCTCAGAAGGACTCTCATAAAAGCTAGCTATGTGGTAGCAAACCTGACTGCAAAAGAAGTCAAAACCATTACCAATGATGAGTCTGTTAAACAATGTGTGGGAAACATGGCAGATATAATTCGTCCTGATAGAAACCTAGATTTTTCTACAGTCAGTTTGTTTCACCAGACTATAAGCAGGTGACATGAAGAAACAGGAACATCTACTGAAAAAAGATTTGAGGGGGAAGGGTGCTAATTTCAATCTTATGCTTTGATGATCAATGAACATGGAAATCTTTAATGCTGCAAACGTGGCTCCACTTGCCATTTTTATTAGAGTGACTGATAACAAACACAGGGTGACTGAAGAAATGACTTCTTTGGTGCCATTAACAGGCAAGACTACACCTTCTGATGTGTATGAAGCAGTAAAAATTACATGAAAGCAATTTTCCATGGCCTTGGTCAGTGTGTCGGTATAGTTATTGGTAGCATGTTGGCAAGGGCTGATAAAGACAGGAACTTAAATGGTCACAGAAGACTGTAAGGGTGTAAGCATGAAGTTACTGCTACCTCATCTGACTACTCCGGCTAATATTTTGAATGCCAAATCAAACAGGGCTGGTGAGAGTGGTCATCCTTGTCTTGTTCCAAGACTGTAGAGAAATCAGCTTTTCCCCATTTAATATGATGCTGGCAGAAGCTTAGTCATGAATGGCTTTTATCAGCTTGGATAAGGTCTTTTTAACCACTATTTTTTTCAGGCATTTTATCATGAATACATGTTCCATTTTTCGTCAAAAGCTTTTTCTGTGTTTATGGAGACGGTCATGCAATTTTTGTCCTTGCTTCTGTTTATGTGATGTATTACATTTACTGATTTGCTTAAGTTAAGCCATCCTCACAATGGGGCCTATTGGTCATGATAATTTTTTTTGTCTCTGTTTCTTTTGTTTTTGTTTTTTTTGGGGGGTGGGTACTGGGATTGAACTCATGACCTTGTGCTTGCCAGGCAGGTGTTGTGCTGCTGAGCTGTATCCCTGGCAATGTATGATCTTTTTGATGATTTTTTATATTTTGTTTGCCAGTATCCTGCCGAATATTATTATGTTCATTAAATGCAAGTGTTATGTCTATGTTCATTAAATGTTCTTTTTCAGATGGGCTCTTATCTGGTTTTGGCAACAGGGTAATGCTAGCCTCCAGCAGTAACTTTGGGAGTACTTCCCTTCCAATTTCATTAAACAGTGTGTGGAATATTGGCGTTAGATTTTCCCTGAAGTTCTTCAAGATCAGCAGTGAAGGTCAGTTCCTGGGCTTTCTTAGTTGGTGGTTTTCTGTTACTGTTTCAGTTTCACTGCCTGTCAGTGTATTATTCAGGATTCTTTTATCTTCTGGGTTTAGTTTTGGGAATTCACATGGATCAAGAAAACTTTCCACTTCTCCTGGATTCTCCAATTTATTCAAGTGTAGGTTTATGAAACAATTACTAATAATCTAGATTTTGGCAGTATCTGTTGTGATTTTTCCTTTTGCATTTCTAATCACATTGATATGGTTCTTTCCTTTTGTTGGTGAGACTAAGGGTTTGACTTTTACTTATTATTTCAAAGTTCTTCAAGTCATTACTTTTTGTATTTATTTCAGTATCAGTTTCATTAATTTTTGCTCTGATCTTTATAATTTCCTTCCTTGTACTACTTTTGGATTTCAATAGTTCCTATTTTTCTTGGATGTTGAGAGGTGCATCATGAAGTTACTTAATTGGGCTCCTTCTGTTTCTCGGAGACAGACTCCACAGCTATGAACTTCTTGTGTCAGGATGCTCTGATTGTGTCCATAGGTTCTGGTATGCTGGACTGACATTATCATTTGACTCTCGTAACCAGTTTCTTCCTTGATTTCTTCTGCGACCCATTTATTATTCAAGAGTGTACTGTTTAATTTCCGTGTGTTTCCGTAATGTCTGTGGTTTCTCTTATGACTGATTTCTAGTCTCACTGCACTATGATGATATGCATGGGACAATATCAATTCTTTTGCATTTACCTAAGCATGCTTCATGGGCTGGTATGTCTACTTTGGAGAAAGTCGCCATGTGCTGCTAAAAACAACATATTCTGTTATTGTTGGGTAGAACACTGTGTAGATATCTATTAGGACCATTCGTTTCAAAGTATGGTCCAGCTCTCCCATTTCTTTATTGACGTTTTGTCTGCTTGATCTATCTGTGACAGTGGCGTACTGCAGTCCCCTACTGTAAGTGTGCTGATGTGTATCTGACCTGGCATAAGCTCGCGTGCGCCAGCTTTCAGTGCACACAGGATTATAACTGCTATCCCTTTCTGTGGAATCGTTCCCTTGACCCACAGACAGTGACTGTCATGGCCTCCTCTGATCGTTCTGGCTTGAAGTCCCCTTTGTCTGAGATTAGGATAGCTACTCCCACCTGTTTTCAGGTTCTTGTTTTCAGGTTCTTGTTGGCAGGGGCCATGCTGACCTTCTCTGCATCACTCCGACCTCAGTATTTGTGCTGCTGAGTGAGCATGGCAGCAAGTACATTTGTGAACAACCATTTTCAAGGATGAATCACATAGAGTGTAAAATATGTTAAACAATTGTGACAAGAACCTTGAAAAGTTACCTGCACTGTAACTGCTTCCCTCACACCAGACAAGGCATTCCTTTCCCACAAACAGGGCCAACATCCTACTAGCTTTATGTTTACACTGTGCTCTATTTTAAAAGTTATGATAAAAACATAAAAACTAAGCAAGCTTTCTATACATTGACTGTATTATTTGTTTTAGGTATGGCCCAAGACAATTTGTCTTCGCTGAATGCAGTCCAGGCAAACCAAAAGGTTGGATGCCCTTGGATTACAATGTCTTTGATGACTTAAATGCCCCTACACCCCTATAAAGTTGCCCATGAGCTTTGCAGGAGCAGGTAATTGACAATACTCATTTAACCCACAGTAGTATATACTTTCTGACACTGTCCACGTGAATCAGTTGAATCTGGTAACATCTTGGGAAATAGGGTGAACATCAGGGTCTCCAACTGACAAATGAGGAAATGAGATCCAAAAGAACATACAGTTTGTCAAAAATCACAAGATAAAAAATTGACGTCAGAGCTGGCATTACAACCTCAGTCTCTGACACCCTCATCCCTAGGCCTGACTCAGATAGCCTTCCACCTTCCACGCCCTCCCACAAGTCATCACTCCAGAGATATGGCAGCACTTTCATCAACACAAACAGCCCGCCAACCCCTGTACTAAAACAGGCACTCTAACATCTACACACCAACACACATGCACACACACACCAGCACACACTGGGTGATTACTGGGCCATAAAAAAGAGAATGAAGTGTGATGGACTGATGGACTTTGAAAGACCACACATTACATGATTCAAGTTACATGAAACATCTAGAATAGGAAAATCTATTGAGGCAGATACTATTTTCTCTTTTTTATTTTTTGCTACAGATCTTCTTTTTAATTGAAGAACTACTTGATGAATTTTAAGTACATGAAATCACTGATTTTGAATATATTTTAAGATATATGTATTTGTATCAGTTTACAATAGTAATGTATCATTTATATAAAGATATTGAAAAAATATTGCCTAAATACATCATCTCTTAAACGTAAAATTTCTTGCAACATCCTTATTTTTGCCTAATAAAAATGTAGTGTAGATGCTGAGGATTTAGCTCAGTGGCTCAAGCATTTGACTGGTAAGTGTGAGGTGTGAGCAAACTCTGGTACAAAACACACACACACACACACACACACACACACACAAACAAAAACTGCAGTGTATTTTTTTTTTACATCTCCACTTCTATGACCTAAAGAGTGTCTATTACCTTTAAACCTTTTAACCTTTGTTTTATGCAAATGTGGGTAAATCAGAGCTTCGTTTTTTTAAAAACTCAATTTGGATCTTATCAATTTCAAACATACCCACCCCTCTCCAACCAGTGCTTTGGAAATTTTCTCCTTATATTACTAGTATTAACATTATGAACTTGTTATTTTTTTAAAAGGCATTAAAATTGTACCATTTTCCAATTTTGTCAGATGAACTAATGTAGTATGTCTCCTCTGCACTTGTTCTCGCCACAGTGACAAAGCACTTCTATTCAACATCCATTTGGCTTAACAACATCCAAGCTTGTATTACATGGCAGTATTCCCAGGCATTGAAACCGCAGGACAGCCAAGATCAGATTCATGGTTGTTTAGTGGTAAGTGAATGGGGGAAAGAGGTGCAATAGCTAAAGGGCATAGTTTCTTTCTGAGATAATGAAAGTATTTTAAATTGACTGTGTTACCATGTGGTTGCACATATCTGTGAAAACAATCAAAACCATTTAATTGTATACTTAAAACCATTTAAATGGGTATGATCTGTGACTATATCTCAAAAAAGCTGCCTGTGAGGTAGTAATGTTTCACTAGAAGAAGTGAGAGCTTAAATTAGAATTATCATTCTATCTTTTTAAAAGACTGTCAGTAGGAAGTCAGGAGGAGGGCAGATTTTGCATCTAAAATTAGGCTTCACAGCTTAAGAAAAATATAAATTGTCCATAAAAGAATTATGAGCATCAAGTTCTCTGTAAACTAAGCCCCATCGATCTAGCTCTCGGCCCTCTGAGTAACCATTTATAGTATTTCTCTTTAAATCATGAAGTTATTAATTTTATATTATATTATGTCTTGTGCATCTAACATATTACAAGAATACTACAGTCAGAAAAGGCAGGGAATACATTCTTTTCTTAAAGGAAAAAGGAATCTGTTTTTACACTAGGGGCTATAGATCCAGAGAAAAAGGCAACCAAGAATGAATTGAATTTTTAAAAGAGCCCTAAAAACACTAACATAAACATTATGGTGCTGCTACAATGACCTCAAATTCTAGGAGGTAACACAAGCAAGAGAGACTTCTCCAGGGCAATGAGGTTTAAGCTGCAATAAAGGAAAACACAGGGGTAAGGTATGTCTAAGAAAGATGCTACTGCCCTGCAAGTTACAAGGCAGCGCTGGCCAGGGAGAGAAGCAAAGGAGGATCTGAGCAAAAGCAGGAGACAGACATCCCTTGCCATGCCACTGGCTGGAGTGTGCAGCGGGAGATGTGGGGAGAGAGAGGCTGAACCGGAAGCTGGAGTTGATCACAAGCAGTCTTCTATGTCCTGCCAGTCTGGCAGTGGCCTCTTATCAGAGGGTATATGGCCCAACATGCCCAGGAGATGCCAGGTACTGCAGCCACACAGTGTGTCCCTTTCCTTGTATGTACGTATCTATCATAAAGTTTAATGCATAAATTTGGTGCAGTACAATTAACAACTAATGAAAAAATAGGACAACTAAAATATACCGTAGAAGGATAGCATGAAAATTCATCAGGCTTCTCAGAGTGGCGTGCAACTTAACGCCTATTATTTATCCATCCTTCCTTCCTTCCTTTCCTTCTATCCATCTGTTGATTCATTCACGCATCCTTTTTGAACTTCATTCTTCACTTTTTAAAATTAATGCATGTAATACAGAATGATGAGGTTAATTTGGGAAAACTGATACACAGATTTATCCTCTTTTGATCATTTTGTATTGCATTAACCCCTTCTCCCTCCCCCACCCCATACTCTTCCCCATCTCTGAAAGTCTGCTATCTAGTTTCCCATCATCTCTCCTTTAGTTTACTCATTCATGCATTTTTCAGATTACACACATGGCTATCATCAAGAATTAAAAAAAAAAACAGTAAATGCTGGCAAGGGTGTGGGGGGGGGGAAGATCCTTCCTTGCATTTTTTTCACTTTTTAATTAAGTTTATTGGTATAATTTAGATAATACATAATGATGACATCCATCATAGGGAATTTGTATCTGTATACAATATATCTTAGTTCCTCTTTTTTTTCTGTTCCCCTCCCTTCGACCCCTCTTCCCCTCCTTATTTACAAAGCTCTGTTTCCATTTATATTGTTTTTATCACTTTTTTCTTCCTTCCTCCCCCTCCCCTTTCCATTTGAACAATTTCTTTCTATTTCACAGTATCTATTATATATTTTGGTTCTTATTTACACTTTCAGTGTCTCACACCAGTGAGACAATGCAACATTTACACGTGTGTCCAATTTATTTCACTTAAAGAGTATGGCCTCAAGGTCCATTCATTTATCTAAAAATGCCTTGCTTATCTTTTTTAAGACTGAGTAGTACTCCCTCGTTTAAAACATCACATCTTTCTTATTCATTTATCAGTTGATGGGCATTTGGGCTCCCTGTACTGTTGATGGGAGTGTATACTAGTACAACCACTATAGAAATCAGTATGAAGATCACACACACACACACACACACACACACACACACACACACACACAAATAGAAATTCCATTCAACTCAGCTATCCAACTCCTGGGGATATTTCTGAATTATTGCTAGACTTTTCCATTTATATTTTCAGACCAAGATTGACCACAGGTAACTAGGCCACCAAAAGTGAACTCATAGTAGGGTACTGCTGTGGGGTATCTGGGGTATCTAGGGTCCTTTATAGCTCTAACTCCTATGAGTCTCTGATCTTGTGGGGCCGTTTACATTAAGGTCACTAAATTCATCCACTCATTTACCCATCCATCCAAATATGGAGAGAAGAGAGAAAGAATTTACACATGTTCATAGATAATAGGTGTGCATATCCCACGTTCAGGAAGATGGAAAGGCTAAGTCAGTTCCTTATAAACATACCCCAGCCATCTTGTTCCTCTTCCTAGGAGCAAGTGGTGTTACCAGTTTCTTCAATAACATTTAATCCCATTACATTTCCTCAGTGGAATGTATAAACTTATCAATTCTTGGTACCTGTGTCATAGGCCAAATGCACCTTTTCTTCTTGACTTGCCAATCTATTACATGAAACTTCCACTTCTGTTACAGAAATAAGACGTGTATCCAAATTCCCCCCACAATCACTGCAGCAGGAATTCCTGTGCAGATTCCACGTTTTATACTCAGTTCAAGCATTACCACTGGATCTCTCTTTGACAGTTATCTTTCTGATAGCATTAGAGATATGAAATCTATTGCTTCTAGGAAGAATCAACAAGAGGAAAACACAATTCAGCTGCCATTGCATTAAGCTTGTTCTGAACTTACAGGTATTGTGCAGCTGTCTGAATCTCGGGACACAAATCCAACATTTCCCAAGTGAAGGATGCCAGCCAGTATTCGAAAAATTCCCATTTGGTAAGATTCACTAATTCCTGAAACAAAAAGAATAAGTGAACAACTAATCTCATTAATTTCAGAACAGCAACTAATCCTGATAGCAGCTAATTTTAACCTATAATCAATTCTTCAGTCTCGCCAAACAGTGCACACGTGATAAGGTACTGTGCTGGCCATACGCTTGTGTACGTGGACAGGAACATGAGACATCTGATCATCACAGGTGACCAAAGACTGCACGTGTGACCCCTCTGGGCTCCACCTGGCTCTGCTACAAATGTGCTCTCCCTTGTAAAGCAGCATCACTGTCCAAGCTTGTTTTCTCGCTTGAAATACGGGATGAGAGTAAACACTTCACTGGGCACTGATGAAGATTAAATGAGACAACGCACACAGTCTGCCTGACACTCTGTGTGACACACGGTAAGTACTGAACAAATGACTGTCCTCACCATCACTCACTGAATTTAAGGGTTTTATTAATGTTCCTGACATTTCATTTCTACTCCAAATGCAAGCTTCAGCTGTTTCAAATCAGATTTTAAAGTCTTCCAGCTACAGACTACAAATGCAAGGGGCCCCAACATCCCATGATGAGAAGCATTCAGACTGCTACGTGCCCCAGCTTGAGGAGGAAACTACCACCCCCCACCCCAGCAGCAGAGCAGGGTCTGAGGGTTCAGGCAGGATGGCAACACTTGGCTCTTACTGGTCCGGCTTCATCTGGCAATGAGGTCAGACTTTCTAGAACATTAGATATGCTATATCCAGGTACCAACAGTAAAACTATTTCCAAATGCATCATTGTATACAGCGTAATTCAAGTTGACCTTTTATAATGAGTGTTTTTCTTCCTACATTATGACTTTTTCAAATTTATAATCTATCCCTAGAAGTAAAGTAGTGTTTAATATGCACATGAATCACTAATAGATCTTGTTAATGTGTTTTTAAATTAACTTACTTGAGGGTACTCCTCAAAATACCAACATACAATTTTTGAGTTAACAATCTGCAGTTTTAAAGAAAAATAATTCATCTCTAAAATTTGGAGACGCCAGCTCTGAAGATTAATTTATTCACATGTAGACCTGAAATGTTTTAAATCCAAGAAAGAAGACGTAACATCTGAGCTGACTCCCCGTGGTGCAGTGAACTATGTGTAACAATGTTTGTCACCATGCCAGCTTGGTCCCATTCCTAGCCACAAATGAGCCCCAAAATGATAAACAAGGCCCCCCCAAAATATGAGCTTGTAGAGGAAACCATTTCATTTAGCTTTAGGTTCTAGACTTTTGTAAAAATTTGAGCAAAGAATTACTGTCTCTTTCCAGAATTCTTTGCCTTGATGCCTTAAGTATTTTTTTAAAATAGCTTTATTAAGCCATACTTTGTGTAAAATTCATTCATTTTAAGTATGTGATTAAATTATTTTTATGAATTTGCAAAGTTGTGTGAGGAGCACCACTTTAGAACCATCCATTGCCAGGTGCTGTCCAAATGTGTTCTACAAGCTACGTTCACCTCCTGCCAGCACCAGCCCCACAGCCACACCAGTGCTGCACACGGGGCTGCTCGAGGCGCAGGGCTACCGCTCACACAGTCGGAGGGGTCACCTACCCAGCAGCGTGCAGGCCTGTCTGGTGTGTGCCATCTCCTTGGCGTCATCCACCCCTTCAATCACAGGGCTGCCCCCCTGCTTGGTGTAATGGAAGCTGTCTGCGGATCCTGAAATGAAGATGAAAGTCTGCAGTCCTGTGAAGCAGCTCTGACCACCACCCATTCTGAATTAGAGGCAGTGACAGCACATTTCAGCACACAGCATTTTAACTGCCAATGTTTTCACTTACATTTTAACACAAAACTCAAACAAATAGTGAAGTTAAATACTTATATGTACCATAACTGGAGAAATGAGAATAAGTTTAACTCCAACCTACATGGCAGGACAATTTCCTCCCATGCCACTCTCATCAGAAACCCTACAGGCATCCGTCCCGTAGTCCTTTAAAATGTTCTTTTTCTAACCAGGGCAAATTTTAAACATACACAAAAGTAGAGAGCAGTATGACGAACCCCTATATATTCATCAGCCACCCAAAACGAGCATCAGCCCGGGCCAATTCCCTGCTCCCTCTCTCCCCACCTCCAGCTGCGTGGAATCCACCTGCAGACTTTTTAACCATTTTATCCGTAAGTATTTTAGTAGAAGATAAGCTCCCTTTAACGAGTAGATTTAGAAAAACAAACTAAGAGAAAACAATATAGCACAATGAATCTAATGATATATTCATACCTAATCGCAGCATTTTAAATTCAGGTAACTTTGCTGAGGCACAAAGCTGATAGAAGATATGATAGTTTCTCTCCTCTTCTGCCTTTGAAATAAGAAGAGTTTTCAATTACTGCATTTTACTCTAAACATCAAAAGATTCTATCGTAAAACACAATTTCAATATTTAATTATCCTGGGTGGTGAAATAAGTTGTCCTTCCCCAAAGTCCCTAAGACTTATGTATGACTAGTAAACTTTAGGACTTAAAGTCACTCTGGAAGCCAGGCACAGTGACACAGTCCTGTAGTCAGCCACTCGGGACAGTTAGGACAGTAGGGTCCCTTGGGCCCCAGAGTCTGCAGCCAGCATGGGCAACAGAGTGAGACCTTCCTCTGCTTACTAACCCTCACTGTTCTAACTGAACAACATCATATTCTGAAAAAAAAGAAAAGAAACTAACTAATCGATGCCTTCCCTTTATCAATTGGGAAAGATGAGAGGTAAGACTCAACTAATAGTATCTCTTCTTAAACTGATCTTTCTAATAAACATCTGTAGGAAACAGACAAAGTCATTAACGCTAAGTCTTCCATATTTAATGGTAACATAGCCTGGCCACTCAGAAGCTAGTGGTTTTAAAAATGGAAAGACTGACCACAGTGTAGTGGTGCACAGCTGTAACGCCAGCACTCTGGGAGGCTGAGTCAAGAGGGTCACAAGTTCGAGCCCACCCTAGGCTCCCCAACGACTTGGCCAGGCCCTGTCTCAAAATTTAAAAAAAGACACGGGTGCAGATCGGTGTGAAGGCCTAGGGTTCAAGTCCCAGCACCAAAATAATAATGATAATTTAGAAATAAAAGTCATGCCATTCCAGCAAGCATGCGCTCTGTCGTTGTGATAATCTAACACAAGTATAAATACACATGCACGTGCCCAGCTTACCTGGAACACCACTCGGGATTTCTCTAAAAGGTAAGTCCTCATGTTGGCACCAATGATTCGGTATCTCTTATCAAAACCAATCTCAATATACTTCCCAAAACGACTACTATTATCATTCCTGGTTGTTTTAGCATTTCCAATTGACTAAGAAGCAAGGGAGAAAATGAGATTTTAGAAGTGCAGTTTGTGACAGGACACTTAAGTCTGTTCAGGAACAGAGAGGACAGAGCAGAACATACTCTCTGTCTCTGATTCTATTAGGAACAGAGCCAATTTTGCCCCTGCAGGCACAGGTGCAAGCTTTGTCCACTGCACACGACACAGATGCACGCAAGTGGTTCTTATTCATCATGTTCCTCTTGCAGAACGTCCTCCTCTTCTTGTTCTTTCAGACACGGCCAACCTGACTGGAGCAGTTAGGAAGCTTCCATGCCCCCTTCAGGATGTGCAAACACACCCTTCCAGGACAGCACAGGAAGAACGGGTGGAGTCGGGGGCTGCCAAAGCACAAGCCTTGCTAGCCACATATCAAGATCTTTATTTCTTGGAAAACTGTTTTATGTGAATGAGATGGTTAAGACACACTAGTGTTTTCCTAACAATACTGCTGCAGTAGTCACGGGCTTTTTAGAAGCCAGTTTCTAACATTTTATCGTATACCAACAAAGGTCCAGCTTGATGCTTATTGTCAGTACTATCTTCCCAATGTAAATGCTATTTCAGAAGCCAGAGGAAGTAAAATCTGGCTTTAGCATTTGATGGTTGAATCTAATCTGCAAAATATCTGCTAGAGAATGTAACCTAAATAGGCATTGTCTTCTTTTTGATCTAGGTGACATCTTCTGGTTTTTCCTTTTAAGGCAGAGCAAAAAAATACTGCAGTTAGAAAAGGGAACAATCACATAATGACTTATATTAAATGTTTAATAAGCTAATGTCACACAAGATTAACATCTTTCAAGGGAGCAAAGCCTGCGCTAGGGTTAGTATCTCAGAACCACAGTGGGGAGAAGAGGTGAAAGCAGTAGTTGAACATTAAACGAAGAAAACAAACATCAAGAGTGAAAACAACAGCAACACAACCAACATCAGATTTGCTGATCAGTCCAAGAAAGTGTATTTTCACTTTGGGAAACAGAGCAGGTAACACAACAATGAGGACATGGCTACAATTTAGATGAACATTTTAAGCACTTTTCTAGAGTTAGAAAAAAAAAAGAATGACTATAAGTATTTAACAGCAGAATAATGTTATTTTCACTTCAATCAGCAAGAAATTGCTAAGGGAGAAATGTTATGATCTGGATTGTACTACTGATTTTAGTGCAATGCTGTCTGAGTTACTTTTCTTCATAAAATGGAGATGAGACTCTTCAGTTGTGGTTGCTGAAGAGAAAAAAGAACCATGAAGATCCAATGTGCTTCAGAAATCTTCCCTGTCCCCATCTTAAATGAAAATTTTCAGGAGAAAACGAAATATGTGACAAAATAGAGAAAAAGCAGCCCCCCTCAGGTTTTGCCACGGTGCCTCTGCAGAGGATGAGGGCGACATGCAGACCCTTAGCCTCGGGGCCATGACGCCACCTGACGCGACGCACATTACCCAGGGCGGAGTTTCCGCAGATCACAGGGACGTGAACACCCTTTTTATTTTTCGTGGTATTGCAGAATTGAGCCCAGGGCTGCCTTGGCACTGAGCTGTGTCCCCTGCCCTTTTTCATTTTGAGACAGGGTCTTCTTAAGTCACTAAGTTGCCCAGGATGAGCTCAAACTTGTGGCTGTCCTGCCTTAGCCTCCCACAGCGCTGGGATGAAGGTGTGCCTCTCATGTGGTTGACAGTCTTTTCTTGCTGTCACAGTGCAAAGCTCCAACATAGAGACAGTCTTAAAGTTCATTTAAACCTACAAATTTTCCAACAATAGCTTCAATATTTCATTAATGTTTCCTTCTACTAACTGTAAATCCTTTGATGACATTCTTTAGCCCAATATTTCATTTTTGTCTCTCAACCTGAGACAGCTCTTTTATTTCTCTAACTCTAGCACAATTTTCTTAATCCAAATTCCTACAGAGTAAACAAGAAATATAGGGAGAAATAACTAACCACTATGGATCCCTTTATCTTTTCTGTTTGCCCAGGCAAACATGACAAATTCGTTTTGACTGATTAAAAAGTAGTGTATGAATCAGGTGCAGTGGCCCAAACCTATAATCCTAGTTACTCAGGAAGCTGACACAGGAGGATCACAAGTTTGAGTCCAGCCTGGAAAACTTAGACTCTGTCTCAAAATAAAATAAAAAGGGCTGGTGATGGAGCTCAGTGGTGGTGTCTGCTGGAATGTGTTAAGGGTTCATCCCCAGTACCACAAGGAAAAAAAGCAGTATCTCTGTTCCTTCCAAATTTTTCATTTCGTTCCCTTTAACAAACTCTGACTTTGCTGCAGGAAACCACTGCAGCCGTTGGTTTGTTTGGGAGTACTGAGGACCAACCAGAGGGCACGGAGCTACACCTTAGTATTTCTGTGCCAGGCCGGCCTCCAGCGTGCAAGTGCTCCTGAGCAGCAGGGATTACGAGCGTGTGCCACTAGGCCCCGCACACTGTAATAAAATGGTTCACACATCTTTTAGCATGTTCTAGAAAGGTCATTCACTACTGTAGGTATCCTCAAGACAATTTGAAATCCTAGTTTCACAAGGTGCAGCCTAGAAGACACAGGTTCCTAACGCTATCACAATCCAGACTTGAGGACAGTACCAGTAAGGGTGGACTGGGGCCAGGTGTGGTGCTATCAGCACATAATCTTAGCATCAACTGAGGGGCTGAGGCAGGAGGACTCCAAATTCAAGCCCACTCTGGGCCACTTAGTAACTTAGCAAGACCCTGTCTCAAAAAATAAAAAGGCTGAGGATGTAGCTCAGTGGGAAGGCCCTGGGAACAAACCCCAGTATTGCCAAAAAGATGACGAAAATAGTGCGAACTATTGCTAAATTCTAGGAATCTGTTGTCATGACGAAACCAGTAACAACAATGGTAGGAAGCAGAGCCCTGTTGCTTTTTTAACCCAAGATCAAAAACTGGCAACAAATTGTATCTTCCAGTCCTAGCACCAGTGGTCCCCACCACTCTGTCCATAAGTAAATGCTTCTGAAACCTTAATTTGCTTCAAATTCCCCTCCTGTCCTTAGGCACCCATGTTAGTTTCTTCTTGCCCACTCTGCCGGAACGCAGCCCCAGTCTTCTGCCTCCCCCTGCCCCCAGTGTGTCCCCAGCGTGGCTGTCCTTCCACCCCTGCAGGGAAGCCTGTGGCTCTAGAGGGTGCTGCTATGGGCAGCAGGTCACAGCACTCTGCTCTGAGCATCACACAGCACTGCAAGCCAGGCACGATTACCTCGGGAACAGATCACCGCAGGGCTGCGCCGGGTCGCTCAGCTCCTTCTGCGCTTAGGTGATAAATACGCTCAATGGAGGAAAAAGACAGGAATAAAGTAACGCCCACCGGAGGTTTTTAAGCATTTTGTTAGTGGATATTAGTAATACAGAACACGGTTGAATTTTTAACAAGAATGTAGAGAATGTAACTGTCTACTAAATTCTTTATGTAACTTTAAACTAAAATGGCATATCTTCTTTCTAATATAGGCGACATGCTTCCAATTGTTTTTTCTTTTAGGGTAAAGCAAAAAAAATGTAGTTAGAAAAGCAAGGGTCACATAATACATATACTAAATGTTTAATAAGCTAATTTCATATAAGGTAACTAGGTAATAACAAGAAAGTGTTTCTGTGTGTCCAAACCAATCTCTCCACTTCATGAAAATTATTTTCTCATAAAACTTGAATGTTTCAAAAATCATATTAAATAGTCTTCTAGCTTCAGATTTTTAAAATACTCGAATTCTCATGTATCCAATTCCCATTTCTCTGGCATCCACATTTCTACTTTGTAAAGGTACTTGGCTTTTGAAAAATACATTATCCTTTTCATAGGTCTTTCTGCCTCAGGAAGAACTATTGAATTTTTTTACTAACCTATCTTATGTGATGAACTTAACAAAAACAAAAAGAACAATGTTCATGAGATCATAGATTAAGTGTAGAATTCAAATTTGGGGATGCACTTGAATCCATGGCTAAACAGGTGGACTAAACACAGAACAGAAACATGGGCAAAGGCACCCCGGAACCCATCTGTGCCTCGGCCTGGAGAAGCCTACGCTTTGGAAGGAGCGCAAGGAAGAACTCAGGACGGGGAAGTGAGTGAGTTACACTTCCAGGGGGAGAAATAATGGTGTGAGTCACCGAGGGAAGTAACTGAAGTTGCTGCCTGTGCTAAGAGATGGTGCGGGTGGAAGGCTGGAAATGCTGGGCAGTGGGTGACAGCAGATCCCTCTGTGGCTGGGCTTCACTCACAGTGCCCATGGAGGACACTTCCAGTGCTCCTCGCCATCTTCCTAATCTTTGTGGCTGGGAAGCCCCCGGCCTCCTGACATGCACTCAGTCAGTCAGTGACCGGGGCACATTTCCCGACAAACTGCAGTGAGAGAAGCTGGGATGCCGCTGTCTTACCTCCATGATGGGGTTGGAGGCCAGGACCTTTTCCTCCACGTTGGCCTCGCTCGCAGAGCCACTCACGGTTGCAAAGTAGCGCATGGCATACTTGGCAGAGACCGTTTTTCCTGCCCCAGATTCTCCGCTCACAATGATGGACTGATTCCGTTCATCTCTGCAAAACAAAGCCCAGTCACAGCCACATTGCCCACTTCCGGCTCCACCCAGCAGCGTCTCCCCTCCACGCTCACTTACACACCCAACAGTGTGGAGAAGCGTGAGATTTCCTGATACGGATAATTGCTTCTAAACTGGACATGGTGGGGCACTCCTGTAATCCCATTCCCCGGGAGGCTGAGACAGGAGGATCACAAGTTTGAGGCCAGCCTGGGAAACTAAGTGACTCAGTGAGACGCTGTTTCAAAATAATAAATAATAAAAGGGCCAGGGATGTAGCTGAACAGTAGGCAGCGTGCTTAACATGCGCCAGGCTCTAGGTGTGACCCCAACACAGAGAAAGAAGGAAAAAGGGAGGGGAAGGAGTGGCACAAGGAGAAGGAATGGCTCGTTCTGAAGGGCCAAGCTTGCATATGTGACCCTCAGCTTCGTGGGATGCCTTGAACATCACCTCTCTTCCTCTGAATTTTAGGCTGAAATGGACACAGCACGTACCATGCTTACAGTTCAGCTGCAACCAGGGAAGAGAAAGAACTAGCTTCACGAACCAAACTACCACTCACTTAACACCTCTGCTCACTTGTGGCTGGTTTCAAAATAAACTGCTCTAATAAAACAGTTCTCATTTTGATGTGAGTATCCTTTTAAAACATCCTCAGAATTTAACTTTTTCAGTGCCTTAGCCAAGAGTCAGTATCAGAAGTCTGGATTACCCTCCATGACATGCTCATAAGAGGAAGAGACGAGAAGAGAAAGAACTGAGATGTCAATGCACGTGCACCAGCATCCTGCGAGGAATGGCACCACCACGCGAAGCCTTCTGCCTGATTCCAACAAGATCAGTTCTGTGAACCACCCCATGTGACAGCGAAAGCGAAACTTCTCCCAACACCCCTTCCCGCCACAAACAGGAGGCTGGAGAAGGCCAAAGCTCAATGGAAACTGCTGTACTCCTCTGTATGGCTTTCAAAAACCTATTTCAGGTCTTCATGACAAAATATGTCCAAAGTCTAAAAATCCCTACACAGACTCCCTTCTCCTGTGACATGGG
The DNA here is from genome assembly GCA_004027295.1 of Dolichotis patagonum. Taxonomy (NCBI): domain Eukaryota; kingdom Metazoa; phylum Chordata; class Mammalia; order Rodentia; family Caviidae; genus Dolichotis; species Dolichotis patagonum. The sequence goes on from PVJX010004275.1 coordinate 96,082, forward strand.
GAAAGATAGGAAAGGCAACAGAGTTAAGGCTTGTTCAAAGGGGTCACAGAGATATGCACACGCACACACACACACACGTACTTCCCAATGTGGAGCACACGTCAGAGGCACATCTGCTTTTCCAGAATCCACACAACCTGGCGATTTTAAGGGATGTTACTGCTGCTTCTGTTTCCGTGGTGTTCTAGGCTCCCAACTTAGGACAGTGTTCTGACCACAGGTAAGCAGTATCCTTCACTAGCGAAGCTGCGGAGTCCAGATCCCACCTGCTGCGGTGGGTGACGCCCCCAGAGGCCCATGTTCCAGGCACGGCCTCCAGCATGGGCACTGCGGGTGGCGAAGGAAGAAGTGGGCCCTGGTGTGCTTTACCTTCCCCCGTGCACAGGCCGTCATGGTGAGCAGCGTCTGCTCCACACTGCTGCCGGGACCTGCTGCCCTGTCACAGCCCCAAACAGGTGACTGATGGACTGAACCCTCCACACTGGCACCAAAACGGACCTCGGCTCCTCTGGAACTGACTGTCTCAGGCCTTTCTGTCTCTGCGATGGAAAGATACCAACATCTGGCCTCTCAGGGTCACAGTTTTTTCATCTTTAAGATGAAACAGAGCCTCGGGTTCCTCCGATGCTAAAGCACAGTGATCTACAATCCAAACCGACTCTGGGTTGAGTTTCACAGCTTTGCAGGCACCCAGGACAGGACAGGACAGG